>BLSH010004716.1:99624-116061 GCA_018402905.1 Glandirana rugosa
CTTGGAATAAGTGGGGGAACTACATAAATTTCCAAAGTTAGTACAGAGGGGAGAGGGAAGAAAGGAGGTCTGACATGTATAATTCAAGGACTTCAGCGAGAACTATACAAAATAGGGGGTCTGGAAAGTGGTAAAAACAATGGGTAGAGACTTGAGTAAGATAAAATAGTTATAGAAAAACATTCACACCAGAGGTCTTGACCTGTGTCATAAGAGTGATTTCTAATCTCAACTCGCTTGTGGACCTTCAAGCCCAAGACGACCAGGCAGGCTTGGAGCCCTGTTTCAGGCCCAGGCCCAGGTCTGCCTTGGGCTTGCTAGCGTGCGTTGTCCGTGCGATCGTTCGGGTTCCGTCTGGACCCGGACCCGGACTTTGTCCCGAGGTTCGGACGGACCAGCAGAACCCGAACTTCCAGGTGTTCGCTCAACTCTAATCTTTAGTGAGAATACTGTGTCCAGTTCTGGAGACCACACTTACAAAAAGATATTGATAAAATAGAATGAGTTCAGAGATGGGTAACAAAAATGGTGAAAGGTCTGGGGGATAAAACATATCAAGAGCGACTTCAGGAACTTAATATGTACAGTCTGGAGGAAAGAAGGGAGAGGGGAGACATGATTGAAACCTTTAAATACATCAAGGGGGTGAATAAGGTTCAGGAGGGCATATTTTCAATATGAAACCAAAATCAAGAACACGGGGGCATGGCCTCAAACTAAGTGGGGGGAAGTTCAAAACTAATCTTAGAAAGTATTATTTTACTGAAAGGGTGGTTGATGATTGGAATAAACTACCAACAGAGGTTGTGAGACAGTCAACAGTAAATGGCTTCAAACATGCTTGGGATAAACATAAATCCATAGTCAGACAACAAGGTTAATATAAAAAAAAATAAAATAAAAATAAATAAATAAATAAATAAATAAAAAGGGGCAGACTCGATGGACTACTCAGTCTTTTTCTGCCGTCACTTTTCTATGTTTCTATGTTTCTATTTAGCTATACTCTTCATCACTGTACAATTTGGTAAAATTGTTGTGCTGGCAGCTTATATCACAGGTAGCGCAGTAATTTCTCTCTGTTTTTGTAATAAAAACATCTTTGCCATTCTGAAGCTTCCCTACAACCACTTTGTATATTTTTTTATATACAGTATCTCGCAAAAGTGAGTACATCCCTAAGTGGAAATGTCCAAATTGGGCCCAAAGTGTCAATATTTTGTGTGGCCACCACTATTTTCCAGCACTGCCTTAAACCTCTTGGACATGAAGTTCACCAGATCTTCACAGGTTGCCACTGGAGTCCTCTTCCATTCCTCCATGTCTGTCCTGGGGCTGGGGGGGGCCCAGAGGTGTTTTGCGGCCGCCAGTGGTTTTGATTGGTTGGCATGCAGGCGGTATATGTCTTACCCCTGGAGCGTTTATTGGCTGTGAGTCCTCTGATGCTGTGGCCTCGGCATGGCTCACAGCTGATGATGTTGTGCCTGCGCATGTGCGGATTGTCATTTTTGGCCCAATGGCACCGACCTGATTCCCCCAGCTGCTAGCTGGTTGACGTTGAGACCACGATGCGGTCCACTGGCTATGATGCGAGGCCTTGCATGATCGGAGGGTCACTCGCGGCGAATTGGCGCCAAACTTAACTCTCCCAGCTGGAGCTGCTAGCTGGTGTCCTAGTGTGGTAATATGCTGGCCCCGCACCCGCCCTCTTTAGGATCTCGCATTGCATTGGGCGGTGAGCAGTCATTAAATTGTGGCCCTAGGGAATGCCACATAGAGCCCCCCTCTTTGCCACCTCGTTTTTTACCCTTCTCACTTTAGTACATCTAACATGTGACTAGTGTTTTTGAAACCATCAAGTTTGGGTAAGTGTTTGTTCATCCGATGCACCTAATGATGCATGCTTTCTTGGGATATGTTTTTATTGTCTATTTTGGGGAGTGCTAAGGACTATGTGGAATTTCGCTGCTACTGCTATTAACCATATGCAGTAAGAGTGACCTTAGTAGATTTGTTTCCCATAATGGGGAGTAGGGGTGTAGCTTGCAAAGTTAATAGGGTTCCACATTACAAACATATACAGTATATACATTTTTTTCCTTTTTTCCTTTCCTATCAATTCTATGCATAAAGCTGCTTATATAGATTGCTGTGCCTTACCAGTTAAACATAGTATTAGGATTTCTATATGATATTTTTTCAGACATTCACTTACAATTGTCAATGAGAGTTTGGTAGCCCTTAACCACTTCAATACTGGACGCTTTCTCCCCCTTACTACCAAGACCAATTTCCAGCTTTCAATGTTCTTGCATTTTAAATGACAATTGCGCGGTCATGCTACACTGTACCCAAAAAATAAATTATAATTTTTTCCCCACAAATAGAGCTTTCTCTTGGTGGTATTTGATCACCACTGGGTTTTTGTTTTTTGCACTACAAATAAAAAAAGACTGAAAATTTTGAAAAAAAGAAAAGTTTTTCTCTGTTTCTGTTACAAATTTTTTGGGATTGATATCTGGAGAATTTAGAAGCCAAGTCAACGCCTCAAACTCATTGTTGTGTACTTATCAGACCAGGCCACCTTATTCCATTGCTCCGTGGTCCAGTTCTGATGCTCTCGTGTACAGTATAGTCACTTTTGGCTATGGACAAGGGTCAGCATGGGTACCCTGGCCAGGCTGTGGCCTCGGCAGCCCCATAAATAATAGACTGTGATGCATTGTTCTGACACCTTTCTATTGGAACAAGCATTAACTTTTTCAGCAATTTGAGCTACAATAGTTTTTCTATTGGATCGGACTACACGGGCCAGCCTTCGCTCCCCAAATGTATCAATGAACCTTGGCCACCCATGGCCCTGTCGCTGGTTTTCCTTCCTTGGGCCACTTTTGGTAGATCCTGACAAATGCAGACCAGGAACATCCCACAAGAGCTGCAGCTCTAGAGTTGCTATGACCCAGTCATCTACCCATTACAATTTGGCCCTTGTCAAAGTCTCTAAATTCCTTACACTTGACCATTTTTTCAGCTTTTAACACATAAACTTTAGGGACCATATGTTCACTTTCTGCCTAATATATCCTACCGACTTTCAGTTGCCATTGTAATGAGATAATAATGAGATAATCAGTATTATTCACTTGTCAGTGGTTATAGTGTTATGGATGTTATGGGTGATCGGTGTGTGTGTGTGTGTGTGTGTGTGTGTGTGTGTAAAGATTCTGATAGCCATGGAGAAGCAAAGCTTCTCTTAAATAATCCTCAATATAACATAGAAATCTTTTGGAAGGATCAAATAATATTGAAATAGTTCACAAATTGGTTGTTCTTCGTCCATTGTGTTAAAATGTTTAAACATAAAAAATACATGCATATGTGAAAAACACTTATGACACGGCACACAGCATACAAACTTTGACGTTGCACACATGTACAGTGTGACTCATTTACAGAACAGATGGAAAGTCACATCTTTCTGTAAATAGATTACTATCCATAACTACAGTTGTCTGTGATGATGAGAAAGACAGCCATCAACATGGAAGGAAGACATACACAGTAATTTATTGATACAGAGTTACTAACAGAAGATGAATTATAACGTAAAAGAAGCACATTTCATCAGGACTGGGTTTCCATCAGGCACAATGTAGTCTACAAGCCACCGCACAGCTTATTATTCAAAATCCACCCAGCCAGCCAATTCTTCAAGGTCCATCTGCAGGTGTTATGGGAAAGCTCAACTGAGGTAGGGGTTGCCCTGAAGTGCACTTACCCAGGAGAAAGTATATTAATTATTTCTTTTTATTCCCTTTCTTCACTCTTACAAACACCTCTGCTGCTTCCTTCTAAGGTCACTAACTGGACTATGGCCACATGCTTGTGCTCCAAATAAATAGCACACCCACACATTGTGTAAATAAAAACATGTCTCCCGAGAAACCACTGATTCACAATGCAGACTTTCCGAAAATCGCTGCTGCCTGGAGCCTTTGATTGCAGAGAATTTTTTTGTTAACATTAACCTCATGCCGATGGCATAATGCATATATGCGGTGGCAAAGAGAGTGGACTTTAATGCCCAGCTGCCACATATATGTGTCTACGGGGGCCCAAGGTTGTGTGCCGAGAGCATGCTCCCAGCACACTGAATGAGATGTCACCAATAGCTCTCGGTCACCGCTTCTGATCACGTAGCCACTATGATTGACAATCATTTAAATGGTTCACATGACAGAGAAGCCATGCTGCATCCTGTGCAATAAAGCTCACTTAAAGGGTCGCCAGGAGGTGAAGTTCAAAAAATCACCTGGGAATGCATTGCATTTCATTAAGACAATGGCTTCCCCAAAATGGTTACTAGAGCCTGTAGAGATACTGTCCTAAACATGTAGTGGCTCTTTAGCACTTCTTTAGCAATTGAATTATTGAACCTGTATTGTGCCATAATAGTCCCTAGCTCTATAGAGCGACAGAGGGGAAAAGAGCAGGATGGTGGGGGTACAGTGTTCTGGAGGCCATAGTGGGTGCACAGAAGGGACACACAAAGGATGCCACAGAGTTTTGTAGACTTAGTCACCAGGAATGACAGCTATCAGGTAGGATAGATGCAACAGAACTGTAAGTCCTCAGACAGATGGTCAGAGCAAACTGTAGCCAGGGTAAGATCAGATGCAGATGATCAATCCTAAACAGAGTCCACCTTCATGACAGGTAGACACAACTATGAATTACAATAGCAGGGATAAACAGTACAAGTGTAGTCCAAACAATTTGCAGGAGTAATCCAGGGCATAAAACAGAAGCCAGACAGGCCTAAATCTAATGCATGAATAAACAGACTAACCCGTTGAACAAGCGCAGACTGAATATTGAGCAGTTTACCTAAAGTGGATGTAAGCCTTCAAAACAGCAAGTAGACAGCACCACAGTTACTTTCGAAGATGATGCATTCATTGTTCAAAAGACATACATACATGTCATATCATATCCAATGGAAGATACATCATAAGGCACAAGGTTGATTGACGCGTTTCAAGGAAAATTACATCCGCTTAGTCATAATCATAATCTGATTATGATTATGACTAAGCGGATGTAATTTTCCGTGAAACGCGTCAATCAACCTTGTGCCTTATGATGTATCTTCCATTGGATATGATATGACATGTATGTATGTCTTTTGAACAATAAATGCATCATCTTCGGAAGTAACTGTGGTGCTGTCTACTTGCTGTTTTGGATTTCACATATATTGGCTCATGGACCGGACGAGCACACAGCACTTTGAAGCTATTACATTCACCTGGAGCGGCTTTCTCCTCTTTGATGATTTCTGGATGTAAGCCTTATTCATTAAATTTGACCTGGGCACATATATCTGTAGTGTTTTCTTATCTCTCTTTAAATCCCTAAGTCCTGTGTGTTTCTGCTGCTCTGTTCCGATAACTTCTGACAAGTTCTTCGACAACTGAGATAAAACCAGCCTGAAATTTGTGTTGGGTGGGTGCTATAAATATATTAGCAGAGAGCTGATCTATTCACAGCAAATTCCTTCATTCCTCTGCCTATGTGGAGGGGGGTATGTGCCTTTTCTCCAATCAGTTGCCACACAGTGTATGCCAAGACTACACTCCCAGTGCTGAACAGGAAGAGAAGGTTTCTAACATGATGTGCACTTTCTAAAGGATATAAAAAGCTGAAGACAGCAGATATACACGTAAAACTTATGTAGGCAGATTTGTTTCATCTCTGTGTCTCATCTGAGGCTGTTCACTTCACTGGGTATATGTGAAGGTTTAAATCCGCTTTAACCACTTCAGCCCCAGAAGGATTTCCCACTTTAGGACCAGAGCACTTTTTGGCGATTCGGCACTGCGTCGCTTTAACTGACAATTGCGCGGTTGTGCGACGTTGTACCCAAACAAAATTTGCGTCCCTTTTTCACACAAATAGAGCTTTCTTTTGGTGGTATTTGATCACCTCTGTGTCATTTCTGATCGCCGCTATAAACAAAAGAAGAGCGACAATTTTGCAAAAAAAAAACAAATTTCTTACTTTTTGCTAAAATACAAATCCAGAAAAAATATATAAAAAAACATTTTGTTTCATCGGTTTTGGCTGATTTAGATTCTTCCTCATATTTTTAGTAAAAAAAAAATTGCAATCGGCGCTTATTGATTGGTTTGCGCAAAAGTTGCCGTGTTTACGGACGATGAGAATTCATTTCTGGGTTTTTTTTTTTACTAGTAATGGCGATGATCTGCGATTTTTAGGGGTACTGAGATATCGCAGCGGACATGTCGGATCATTTTGACACTTTTTTGGGACCATTGGCATTTATACAGCGATCAGTGCTATAAAAATGCACTGATTACTGTGTAAATGCCATTGGCAGTGAAGGCGTTAACCTGCAGGGGGCACTCTAAGGGTTAACTGTGTTCCCTGGGCGTGTTCTAACTGTGTGTGGGCTGCCCTGGCTGGGGAAAGGGGATGATTATGGCTTCCATATAGAGGAAGCCTGTGATCACCGCCCTTCCCCCTCTATGAGAACGGAGATCTGTGTTTACTTACACGGACCTCCGTTCTCTCACTGCGGGGAGGCCATCGCAGGTAGCCGGCGGCGATCGAGTCCGCCCTATCCTCTCCCTGGCCCCCCCCCCTGCACACAGTGAGCGCGCGAACGCTCACAGCACTAGTTATCACAGCCGCCGTCATATGACGGCGGTTTGCGTTAACGAGCCCCTCTGTTGCCGTCAGACTGTGGTCGGCAGTCGGCAAGTGGTTAAGCATTCTTGACTAAGGCAGGTGTGCACTGCAGAAGTCTTACCTGACTAAAAACTAGCAGCTGATGCAGATCAAAAATGATCATAAGGAGCAGTGCCCAAGACCCAGGAGTGGAAGAATAATTTCCTGAACGGTACATACTGTATATTGTATTATTCAAAAGATGTTCACAAAATTCAAACAATTTTGCTTCAATTGTAAGACAAGCTAATAAGAAAGTAAGGAAGCCTGGAAAAATAAAAACTGTGTTTATGTAAATATTATAAGCAAAAGGGAATGGGTGGGCTTAAACTAACTTTAATTGTACTGTATTCCTCTTACACAGAGTTTTCAGGTTTGGTGTTTGGAGTGGGACTAGTGTATAATATCGAATATTCTTGTTGTATAATTTTTTTTAACTAGATGCAGTTTTATCCACATAACACATTACATACAAATCAAACTACAGGGTGGGCCATTTATATGCATACACCTTAATAAAATGGGAATGGTTGGTGATATTAACTTCCTGTTTGTGGCACATTAGTATATGTGAGGGGGGAAACTTTTCAAGATGGATGGTGACCATGGCGGCCATTTTGAAGTCGGTCATTTTGAATCCAACTTTTGTTTTTTCAATAGGAAGAGGGTCATGGGACACATCCAACTTATTGGGAATTTCACAAGAAAAACAATGGTGTGCTTGGTTTTAACGTAACTTTATTCTTTCATGAGTTATTTACAAGTTTCTGACCACTTACAAAATGTGTTCAATGTGCTGCCCATTGTGTTGGATTGTCAATCCAACCCTCTTCTCCCACTCTTCACACACTGATAGCAACACCGCAGGAGAAATGCTAGCACAGGCTTCCAGTATCCGTAGTTTCAGGTGCTGCACATCTCGTTTCTTCACAGCATAGACAATTGCCTTCAGATGACCCCAAAGATAAAAGTCTAAGGGGGTCAGATCGGGAGACCTTGGGGGCCATTCAACTGGCCCACGACGACCAATCCACTTTCCAGGAAACTGTTCATCTAGGAATGCTCGGACCTGATACCCATAATGTGGTGGTGCACCATCTTGCTGGAACTATGATGTTGGTGATAGGGAATTGCTGGCCATCAAGTCGGCTTTGGAGGAATGGCGGTACCTCCTGGAAGGAGCAGCTCACCCGGTATTGGTTTTTACTGACCATAAAAACCATAAAAAAACCATATGCTGTGAAGATACGAGATGTGCAGCACCTGAAACTATGGATACTGGAAGCCTGTGCTAGCATTTCTCTTGTGGTGTTGCTATTAGTGTGTGAAGAGTGAGAAGAGGGTTGCATTGACAATCCAACACAATGGGCAGCACATTGAACACATTTTATAAGTGGTCAGACACTTGGAAATAACTCATGAAAGAATAAAGTTACGTTAAAACCAAGCACACCATTGTTTTTCTTGTGAAATTCCCAATAAGTTTGATGTGTCACATGACCCTCTTCCTATTGAAAAAACCAAAGTTGGATTCAAAATGGCCAACTTCAAAATGGCCGCCATGGTCACCAACCATCTTTAAAAGTTTCCCCCCTCACATATACTAATGTGCCACAAACAGGAAGTTAATATCACCAACCATTCCCATTTTATTAAGGTGTATCCATAAATGGCCCACCCTGTAGTTAGTTTGTAACAGGCATTGATTAGGTAAAATATTAACTTAATTATGAATCCCCTGATTTTACATGAGGCACTGGGCATCTATGTTCTAGAGTTTTCTTTTTTCTATGTTTAACCTTGTACTGGTATACTTTATATGTGTTTATACAGAAGAAGGCTTTTTAAGGACCAGAGCTGAAGCATGGAATTGCTGGATGGTTTTCAGTTACTTACCCTATACCTTGAATACCTGAACCTTTTGTCTTTACAATTTGCTGACCCAACTTGTCTCCTGACCATGGCTTCTTCCTATATAACTTGTTCTTGTCTACCAATTGTTGATCTGGCTTGTCTCCTGACCATACTTGTACACCTGCTACTGATCCAACTTGTTTCCTGACAATGGCTTGTTTCTGGCTACCAGTTGCTGACCTAATTTGCCTCCTGACTATGGTTTTTACCAGTATAGCTACTGCTGCCCCGACATGTTTTCTGACCACGGGTGACTGTTCCAGAGTGGCTTTGGCTTCCTCCTTGACCATGGCCTTGCCTGTTGTCCTGTCTCCCCTCAGGTTCCATCTGTGGCCAGCTGCTGACCTCGGCCTTACCAAGCTCTGTGTGCCAACTCCACTAAGGTCTTCTGATCTTGATCAACTTGCCATTCCTTGGGGGCACCAGCCACCAAGGCTTTACTTTTGCAAGTTTTCTCTTTGGGGCACTCCGGACTTACTGCTTCCATGCCACTTTGCACCTTTATGCTACCTGTAACCACTCCAGGAGCATTTGAACTAAAGGTGGTCCCATGACACGTTACCAAGACGTGATATGGGCCTTATACTTTAGACATTTGAAAAATGTTGTTTAAAAGTACTTAAAAATGTTGTTTGCTTGAATGAATGGTCTTGGAATGGATGGTTCTAAATAGAGTGTTAAAAGATTAAGACCCACGTTAACAATATTCACTATCTATTTACTTAAGTTGCCATTGGGACTAAAGGTGATGGTGATGGCAAAACCCCACATTTTCAACAATAGAAGAAACATCTTCCAAAATGAGTATTTCCCTCACTTTGGAGAATTTTCCCACTTCCTGTTGTGTATACAAAAATGGAAGTGAAGGGAAATCTCCTAAACAGAACATAGATGGCAAAAATAAACCCTGAAATGGATTTAATAAATCCCTGCTTCCTTATACTTTAATGTTAGGCTATAATTAGTTAGGCTATAATCTCACAGAAAAAAAGCTGTAATAAAGTAGTATAGTTGAAAAAAATATAATAAAGAGGTTTATTTTTATCCTTGGTCCTTAATGAACCTCTTATTTACACACCTAATGAATCTCGTTGTAGCCCTCCTCTCATAAATAGTTTTGTTGCAGATTGTTTAAAACTGTATTATCTTCTTGTCTATAACAGAAAGAGAAGATAATTATTGTAAGACAATGTCAAGACCCCCCCCGCCACACCAAAAAAAAGGGTTTCACTTTTGCTTTTTAGTTAACGACAAGGTTTCTATCAAGTCAGTAGACTCTTAGTTAAAAAACAAACTTGGACTCGTCCATTACGGCTGCACAACTGCTTATCCCTTAAGAGGTTAATAAACATAGCAACACTCTCGGTAGAACAAACCCGTCCTTGTCTTAAAATCAGACTGCTGTGCATGCCACTTCACAGTCTACATTGGTCTTATTCACTGCATGAAATGAGTCTCTTAGAGTCACTCAATTTAAAGGCGTTCCTTATTGCAAGATAACTAATTAAATTAATTGTGAACCTTTGCAGCAGCCACAATAGAGACTTACTCTAAACTTGACCCCTGCCAAAAAAAAAGCCTGAGAAATTTGATATTTGCATACAGCAAATAAGTTTTATATTTGTTCTCCCCCACCCCCTGGACATTACTGCTCCTGCCTCCCCCTCCCCACTGGGTAGTGCCAGATTTGTACCTTGGGGGGCCTGGGGCACTTCAAGTTCGGGGGCCCTTCTACACAGAGAGTTGGATTACATTCTCAATGACAGCCATACATTTTTAAAAAATGCATGAAACAACTTCATTCTGAACACACACACACTAAAAACTTTTACAGATGACGGCCGAGAAATATTACTACCCAAGATACATTAACTGCTTAACGACCGTCCGCCATCGTTTTGCTGTGGCAAGTGGCTTGTGGGTGTGCGCGTGCTCCCATTGGCCTGCGGGGAAGCCAATCAGCTGTTGGGGCGGACTCGATGTCCGCCGGCCACCCGCGATCATTCCCTGCAGTGAAAGAATGGGGATCTGTGTGTAAACTAGGCAGATCCCCGTTCTGACAAAGACAGATGACCCAGATCCTGTCTTTCTGCTAAGCAGGAAGACGGATCTGTGTGTTTCCCCAGTCACACCGTCTCCCATACAGTTAGAAACACCTCCCAGGGAACACATTTAACCCTTTGATCAACCCTGGTGTTAACCCCTTCCCTGCTAGTGTTATGTATACAGTAATCAGTGCATATTTATAGCACTGATCGCTGTATAAATGTCACTGGTCTCAAAAAAGTGTCTGATCTGTCCGCCGCAATGTCGCAGTCCCGCTAAAAATCGCAGATCGCCGTCATTACTAGTAAATAAATAAATAAATAAAAGTGCCATAAATCTATCCCCTATTTTGGAGACGCTATAACTTTTGTGCAAACCAATCAATATACACTTATTGGGATTTTTTTGAACAAAAATATGTAGAAGAATATATATTGGCCTAAACTGATGAAGAAATTAGTTTTTTTTTACATTTTTTTAGATCTTTATTATAGCAAAAAGTAAAAAATATTGGTTTTTTTTTTCAAAATTGTTGCTCTTTTTTTGTTTATAGCACAACAAATAAAAACCGCAGAGGTGATCAAATACCACCAAATAAAAGCACTATTTGTGGGAAAAAAAGGATGTCAATTTTGTTTGGGTACATCGTTGCATGACTGCGCAATTGTCAGTTAAAGCGGCGCAGTGCCATATTGCAAAAAATGGCCTGGTCATTAAGGGGGAAATCCTTCCCGTCCTCAAGTGGTTTTATAAAGGAAAGATTTTTTTTTTTAATTACACATTTTATATTATTTTATTATTATTATATTTTTTAATATTGTATATACTTTTTGATATTGTTTCATATAAATTTTATATGGGGGGCCTTCTGTCAGGGGGGCTTGGGGCTGTTTCCCTTTTAGCCCCCTAAAACTGGCAAAAAAAAAGTGGCACTGCCACTAGGTACTATTGTACTCCCCCACTTCCTAGATGCTTTTACTACTCCCCATTCCTAATCCCCTGCTGGCCATGACTGTTAACCCTACCCCCTTCCTTACTGGAAACCACTGTTCTTCCCAACACCCCATTGAGCACTATTTTTTTCCCCCATCCCCTACTGGCCATTATTATTGCTTCTATCTCCCACTGGGTACTATTGCCCCATTGATTTCCCCACCTCCCATGGGGTGCTGTTCCCTTTGCAACCCGCTCAGCACAACTGTTCCTTCTACTTTCCCCAAGCATCTTTGACAACCCCCCCCCCACTGCGCAAATGTATGGGTTTTTTTTCTCTTTCCCCTCACTGACCACCAAAATCAAGGCATTCTTCCACCCACAGACACTAACACTAGGATTTTTTTTCTCCAATGGAACACCACCTATGGGCAATTTTTTTCCTCCCCCAAAAACCTTGTGAAGTTTGTGAGGTGCTTTCTGTTGCACCACTGGACATAGACAGCTAAAAGCAAATGCTGCCGCCAGCCCATCTTACCCCGTTTAGTGAGTGGTAGCCTTTTTCCCTTAACTTGCCAGGCTGTCCCAGTTGTGCCCTTCGTCTGACCCAGGGTGGGGTATCTAGGCAGCTTGTGTTGCTGCACGGACGCCCAGGGCACTGGGCTGCTCCCCAGCAGTGCCTTTTCTGTTGGTGCACATTTGGGATTGCTGTCACCAAGCCCATTTCCTTAAATGAGCTGGACCTGTCATCCTAGGCTATCCCTACAGGGCTCCGCTCTGCTGCTGTCAGAAACCAGGGATATGACGCCGGGATATGTTTGGGGATGAGAGGGCTTGGCTTTGGGTGCTGACCAATTCTGATACAGCCTGCTAGGCCTCCCCCTGCGCTTGGCACTCTGGGTCTTGTAGGCTAGGGAGCCTCTCTGGCTTCTCCTGATCTGTGCACTGACGTTATTCGTCCACATCAGGTCAGGTGACTCTTCACACAGACTGGGTGGGGGTATAAGAGGCCAGCAGCTCCAGTGTATCAACGTCTGGAGCACCGAGGCAACCTCTCTATTTAGGGTTGCCACCGCATCCCTTTAATCCAGGACACATATGAATCACACAGGTTCTGTGGCTGATTAAGGTGGTAATTAAACTCACTTGGTGCCTCATCTGCATTAAATTAGCCTCAGAACCTGTGTAATTCATATGTGTCCTGGATTAAAGGGATGATGTGGCAACCATATCTCTATATGAATGGACCATTAAAGGTAATTGTCTTATTGGTTTGAGTAATTAAACTCTATGCTTCTCTGACGTCTTTCCATCTGTGTATGTTCATTTACCTCTCTGGCTTTATATCTATTTTTGGGTATTCTGAGATGCCTATCCTTTCCAATCTGTTGATTAAATTAGCTAAATGACTGTGATCCTAGTGATGCCGTAGTTGGAGTACGCAAACGTTCCCTATTTTAACTTTGCAGAGAGTCAATCACTGATGGCTGATTTTTAACCAGTCCCATTCCATCGCCCCTGTTCATTACTCTTTGATTAAATGTCACAATAGTAAGTACCTAGTTGTGAGGCTGGTTAGCCCTTGATTGGGACTAGTTAATATAAATCCTATACTGTGTTTGGTTTATACCCTTATACTCTGTTGTTTCACATATAGCTTGGTCCTCCTATACCCCCTGTAGCTGCACGTAGCCTTCTCCCCGCCTTCCATGAGGACGGAGCTGGGGGCTCTTCTGGGGTGACCGTTTGGTGAGTCTTTTGGGATATGGTCAGAGCGAACTAATGTAATTAAATTGTGAATGGCATCTATGATATATGTATAATCACTGTCTTTGTTAGAGCTCAGCTGTACTGCGATGGTTGAATATATCCCCTGAAGAAGCCAAGGTTGGCGAAATATATTGGGACAGTATTCTACGCTTCAGTCATTGCCATCCAAACCAATACTGAGCCTGAATTGTGATGTTATCCCACAACATTTGGTGTATCTCTTTTAAATCAATTATCTATGTGTTTTTATATTTGATACAATAAAATGTTATGCTTTTAAATCTTTCTGTATACAAATTCTGTGCTGGCATCCTAAAAATCCCAAATCTTCTTTGTTGTTTTATGTCTAACTTCCAGGATGAGGTGCCGGATATATAAGTGTCATCCTAATACCACAACCATAAAATAAGAAAATGCTTTACCTTCGATATAAAAAGATTTTTGGCGTTAATTTTTTCTCAGTGGAGATTTTCTTTGAAATGGCTTCCACTAGTACTGTTTATTCATCTGTCCATTTGATGCAAGTCACTCTAAAAAGGGAGATCATAATCTTCTTCTATAGCATAGGTATGGCAAGAGCTTTTGTCTGTTTGGGCCAATCACAGTAATCCATTCTGCACACATGGACGCTCTCCTTAAAGCGGAGTTCTGGCCAAAATATGACTTTTGAGATTAGAATACCCATGCCTCGTGCAATGTAACAAAGGTATGCTGTAAACTATGCCAAGTTTTTATTTGGGCAACATCGTTTTCTTACTTTGTGAAGTTCCTGCACAGCGTGGCCATCTACAGTGTGGGCATCTGAAACCACAGTGTCCTTCTTCCTGGATCTCCAGCATGCACCTGCCAATCTCGCATATGTGCAGTTCGCATTGGCATGCACAGCCTATTGCATTAGGGTGTGCTCTCTGAAGCACAAACACACTGTGGGGAAGGGACTGAGGATAGAGCTTCTCCAGTCCCTTTCTCTGCAGCCTCCGCTGCACCGGACAGTATTGACAAATTGAAAGTGCTCTTTGCTGAGCGGATTCCTGTTTATTTACAAACGGAAGCATAGGAAACATAGTTTGCAGTGTGGTGCAATCTTGGTCAGCTTGACATGACACGGCTCCAGTAACATTTACCATTGGCTTCTATGGAAAATCTTGGTCAGCTTGACATGGCACTGGAGCAGTGCCATGTCAAGCTGACCAAGATTTTCCATAGATGCCGATGTTAAATGTTACTGGAGCTGTGCCATGTCAAGCTGACCAAGATTTTCCATAGACTCCGATGTTAAATGTTACGGGAGCAGCGCCATGTCAAGCTGACCAAGCCAATGCAAACCCAGAAATGACGTACGGCACAATGGTCCCTAAAGGAGGAAGTGAAATTAGATATAGGCATAAATCAGGTAACTGAACAGAAAAAAAAATGCTAATTTATTTTAAGGACGCACATTAGTGCAGCATGGCGAGGAGAGAAAAATGTGGGTGGGACTCCGCTTAGTTTTTATTCACAAGACCTACTACCCCTTGGTGTCCCCAACAACAAGGTATATGGAGCAATCTCTGGTAAATTAATATTATTTATAAGAACTTTAATGGAGCAGCCAAATAAACACTCATATATGTTCCATAAAAATGTGCATATCTAGTAGTATCAACAGAAGGGTCATCCAAGTTCCAGGTCGGTAGCCAGCCACCGCTGGTGGTGTCGAACGGTGCAAGCCTGGGCCACCGCCCATCAGATGTAGAAGAGTACTTTCGTAACCACTGTGAAACGTGGACGTAACATCACGCCCGGAGGATGGACCTGTTGTCCTGGTAAATCATTTCAGAGTGCCAATCAGCTCCTTTATCAAACCATTATAGGGCATAGGAAGGTACAGGATACTTATAGGAGTGGGCGGGAGAGACGGTGTGGAGCCAATCAAGAGGCAAGCCATTCCAACACTAGGGGGAAAGCGGAAGTGCCACTTGGGCTACACACCTCTCTACATCCCAATCCAAAACATAAATTAAATGGCATTGATCATAAAATATCAATCAATATGCTTATAACACAATGGTGCTATCAGTAATTAAATTCTAAAAAAGATATAAAAAATATATTAATAATGTTTGATATAAAAGGATATATAAAATCCAGAAAGAGATTTGCTGGTGTCCAGGGGCGTAACGATAGGGGTTGCAGGGGTTGCGATTGCAACCGGGCCCCATGGTCCAGGGGGCCCATGTGCATCCCTTGTACACCTGAATAGGAGGGATGGCGGGGGTAGCATTTAGAGGACCCAATCTCCTCCATTTTCCTCTATCCAGTTTACTTGTCTTCTGCTGTTCCCAGGGCCCCTGTGTGCTTCCCTGGTCCCCCTGGGGCCTGCTGCAGAACTTGTGAAAGGGCCCCACTGCAGTACCGTAATAAAGGGACCCACGATAGGAGTAAAGGGCCCCAGGATCAGTGGGAAGAGGGAAGGGCCCTGGCCAGGGGTCAGGGGGCCCTTCATAATTTCTTGCACCGGGGCCCTGAAAGTTCTAGTTACGCCTCTGCTGGTGTCCCAATGACTATGATGAGAGGTGACCAGGCTCGCACCGTACAACACCACCAGCGGCGGCTGGCTACCGACCTGGAACTTTGGCGACCCCTCTGTTGACACTACTAGATATGCATATGCTTATGAAACACATGTGAGTGTTTATTTGGCTGCTCCATTAAAGTTCTTATAAATATTGCACTTATAGGCGCCCTCTGTGTATTTTTGTTCTCTTGGTGTCCAGCCCAGCCTTCAATTTTCAATGACTCTTCCTCTACAGTTGCCAGGAATAGTCACAATGGTCCCAGGTCTGATGATGTATGGGCATATGAAACGCTGGACTTATAGCTTTTGCCTGATGAGCAACTGATGTTCCTGCTCTTCCTTCTCTTAATTGAACTTGATGGACTTGTGTCTTTTTTCAACCTGAGCCAGTACTCTGACTCTGTGCTATAATTGCACCCACCCTCTGCTTCCATTTGAGCCGCTTCTGTTTAGATCCTAAAGCTAGC
>BLSH010004716.1:116923-130583 GCA_018402905.1 Glandirana rugosa
TGACTCTTTTCAGTTCGCATGTCGACGGTTCTACGGTGAACGGTGGTCAAAACGGTATAAAGTCTCGACGTTGTAGTGACCTCACGGGTTTTCGTGTTCCACACGTTATGAGTCTCTGTACCGGTTCCATTCTTTCCGACTTTTTGCTGGTGGTGACTTGTTCTGTGTGTACGACTTTGCAGTTCTGACCCGTTTCTTTATAGAGTTCTGACTAAAAAGATTCCAAAATACCTGACTACTTTACTCTCACTCAGAACTACCCGGTCTACCTACCCGGGCACCGACCTAGCCATTTCCCCAAAACTGGTGGCAAGTGGCATCTTGGCAGCTGTACGCTTGACTTTTCTCAGTTCACGGGCAGTTATTTTGCGCCTTGGTTTTTCCACACGCTTCTTGCGACACTGTTGGCAATTTTGAATGAAACCCTTGATTGTTCGATGATCACGCTTCAGAAGCTTGGCAATTTTAAGAGTGCTGCATCCCTCTGCAAGATATCTCACTATTTTTGACTTTTCGGAGCCTGTCAAGTCCTTCTTTTGACCCATTTTGCCAAAGGAAAGGAAGTTGCCTAATAATTATGCACACCTGATATAGGGTGTTGATGTCATTAAACCACACCCCTTCTCATTACTGAGATGCACATCACCTAATATGCTTAATTGGTAGTAGGCTTTCGAGCCTATACAGCTTGGAGTAAGACAACATGCATAAAGAGGATGATGTGGTCAAAATACTCATTTGCCTAATAATTCTGCACACAGTGTATGTTCCATAAAAATGTGCATATCTAGTAGTATCAACAGAAGGGTCATCCAAGTTCCAGGTCGGTAGCCAGCCACCGCTGGTGGTGTCGAACGGTGCAAGCCTGGGCCACCGCCCATCGGATGTAGAAGAGTACTTTCGTAACCACTGTGAAACGTGGACGTAACATCACGCCCGGAGGATGGACCTGTTGTCCTGGTAAATCATTTCAGAGCGCCAATCAGCTCCTTTATCAAACCATTATAGGGCATAAGAAGGTACAGGATACTTATAGGAGTGGGCGGGAGAGACGGTGTGGAGCCAATCAAGAGGCAAGCCATTCCAACACTAGGGGGAAAGCGGAAGTGCCACTTGGGCTACACACCTCTCTACATCCCAATCCAAAACATAAATTAAATGGCATTGATCATAAAATATCAATCAATATGCTTATAACACAATGGTGCTATCAGTAATTAAATTCTAAAAAAGATATAAAAAATATATTAATAATGTTTGATATAAAAGGATATATAAAATCCAGAAAGAGATATGCTGGTGTCCCAATGACTATGATGAGAGGTGACCAGGCTCGCACCGTACAACACCACCAGCGGCGGCTGGCTACCGACCTGGAACTTTGGCGACCCCTCTGTTGACACTACTAGATATGCATATGCTTATGAAACACATGTGAGTGTTTATTTGGCTGCTCCATTAAAGTTCTTATAAATATTGCACTTATAGGCGCCCTCTGTGTATTTTTGTTCTCTTGGTGTCCAGCCCAGCCTTCAATTTTCAATGACTCTTCCTCTACAGTTGCCAGGAATAGTCACAATGGTCCCAGGTCTGATGATGTATGGGCATATGAAACGCTGGACTTATAGCTTTTGCCTGATGAGCAACTGATGTTCCTGCTCTTCCTTCTCTTAATTGAACTTGATGGACTTGTGTCTTTTTTCAACCTGAGCCAGTACTCTGACTCTGTGCTATAATTGCACCCACCCTCTGCTTCCATTTGAGCCGCTTCTGTTTAGATCCTAAAGCTAGCTATACCCAGAGAAAATTCCTGTCCCTGTCAGCTGCCTCCTGCCCAATGTCCCTCAATTGAAAAATCAATCAATTGTCAGTTGAACATTGGCTACATCAGATGCAGCTGCTGTTCACATATTTTGACAACTGGTGGGCTGGCTATCAAGTTGCAATAACCTCAGTGGGAGATGTGTCCCTCTTCCAGTTGTACACTGGCACAACAACTGGAAGTTGAGAATGGATGGAGGAACGGGTAAGATTTTTTTCCCTGCTCAGCCTGAAGAATCTATGTGTATGGGCAGCTTTAGTTCCTATTACCTCTATCACCCTTGCTCTAGTGCAGGGCTCAAAATTTCAAGTCCTGAGCTACTAGCTAGGTATTAAGAGTTACTCACCACCAGTTGCCCCACCCAACCCCTACCCTGCCCCGCCCCGCCCCCTAACCCCACCCCTAAACACGCCCTCATAAATCATCTCATGAAATGACACTGTTAAAAGTTTTATGTAAAATTAAGTTACAAAAATAAATATTAACAACAACTTTAACAATATTAACATAAATCATATCAATACCCATCATTGCAGCCTCATCAGTGCCCATCAGAGCAGCCTCGTCAGTGCCCATCAGTGCAGCCTTATCAGTGCATCCTCATCAGCGCAAGATACCAGTACCCATCATTGCAGCCTCATCAATGTCCATCAGTGCAGCCCAATCAGTACAGCATATCAGTGCTGTCTTATCAGTGCAGCCTCATCGGTGCAGCTTACCAGTGCCCATCATTGCCACCTCATCAGTGGCCACCAGTGCCTGCCTCATCAGTGGCCATCAGTGCAACCTATTAGTGCCCATCAGTACAGCCTATTGGTCCCCATCAGTGCAGCATATCAGTTCTGTCTTATCAGTGCAGCCCCATAAGTGCAGCTTATCAGTGCCACCTCATCAGTGGCCATCAGTGCTGCCTCATCAGTGTCCATCAGTGCTGCCTCATCAATGCCCATCAGTGCAGCCTTATCAGTGCTCATCAGTGCAGCCTTATCAGTGAAGCCTAACAGTGCCCATCAGTTCAGCCTCATCAGTGCCAATCAGTGCCGCCGCATCAGTGCTTATCAGTGCCCACCAATGCAACCTATCAGTGCCCATCAATGCAGCCTATCAGTGCAGCCTATCAGTGTCCATCAATGCAGCAGGGATCACAGGGAGGAATCAGCAGGATTGCTGGCTGGATCACACAGAGCCGGGATGTCCAGCTGTAACACAGCTTGGAGATGAAACTCTGGCTCATTTAACCACTTCCTGCCCGGTCTATTGACAAATGACGGCCGGGCGGGGTGTTCGTTATCCTGACTGGGCGTCTATAGACGTCCTCAGGATAACCCACGATCGTGCACCCGTGGGGGCGCGCATTGCGCCATTTGGTGGTGCCGTGGGTCAGTCAGTCCATCGGAGGCCTTTTACCATGTGATCAGCCATGACCAATCACGGCTGATCACAGTGTAAACAAGAAGAGACATTTATCGGCTTGTCCTCTACCTGAGCAGTGGAGAGCCGACCAGCTGCTCTCCTGACAGGGAGGCTGCGCTAAACGTTTATCAGTGCAGCCCCCCTCAGGATCACCACACTGGACTACCAGGGAACTGACCAGGACCACCAGGGAGAAGATCAGGAGGCCGCCCAGGGACCACCAGGAAGCCCACACTAGACCACGAGATAAGGGGCATACCGTGCACTGTAGGGATGGCACTGTGTGTGTGATGTTTGCCAGTGCCATCCCTAACAGTGCTATATGCACGAGTACCCACCAGTGCCCTATACCAGTGCCTACCAGTGCCCACCTGCGCCACCTATCAGTGCCCACCAGTGCAACCTATCAGTGCCCAGTGCCACCTATCAGTGCTGCCTATGAGTGCCCATCAGTGCCACATATCAGTGCCACCTATCAGTGCCTGTCAGTGTTGCTTATCAGTGCCGCCTATCAGGGCCCATCAGTGATGAAGTAAATGTACTTATACAAAGTTTTGTGACAGAAACAAAGAAAAACTTTTTTTTTTCAAAATTTTCGGTCTTTTATTTATTTGTAGCGCAAAAAATAAAACCGCAGAGGTGATGAAATACCACCAAAAGAAAGCCCTATTTGTGGGAACAAAATGATAAAAATGTTGTTTGGGTACAGCGTCGCACGAACACGCAATCCTCATTCAAAGCGCAACAACACTGAAAGCTGAAAATTGGTCTGGGCGGGAAGTGCTTTAAGTGCCTGGTATTGAAGTGGTTAAACAAAATCCCGCCTCCTGGACCAGTATGCTGTCTATCATAGGACTTTGTATGACAGCGGCCGGCATTTCATATCCAAGCTGTGTCACAGTGGGAGATTCCCGCTCTGTGTGATCCGGCCGGCTCTCCTCCTGACAGTTTCATGGCTAATTGCTTCTGGCAGAAGCGGTGAAGCCTTTTTTACAGGGCATCAGAGTGGCCTGAGGGGCAGGGAGGCAATTTCTCCCCGGGCCGCTCTGATACCCTGTAAAAAAGGTTGCACTGCTTCTGCCAAAAGCGATCAGCCAGGAAACAGTCGGCGCCGGCCAGCCCTGCTCCACACTCACCCTCAGCTAATTTCCAATCACCAAATGTGAGCAGGCGAGTAGAAATTTTGAGGGTTGCACTAGTCTAGTGCATTTATGCACCTTTGTCTATTTTACACGCTTGTTCTGTCTAAAGGGAAATGTGTGCTGGAATGCTGGAGTTTAATGTAAACAGCGAAATCGTGCAGAGGACAATTCAGTATGCCCTATAGAGAGTGGAAGCTGCTGCAGGAAATGTTAACAAATGTATGGCACCTCCTAGAATAGTGTTCATTTAGAAGTGTTTAATTGTCATTTGTTATTGTATGGTACACAATATATGGAAGAGGGGGAAGCACAGCTAAAGATTGGGCCATGCTTAAGAGATTGGTTCAAATAAAAAAAAAAAATCTGGAAGTGATGCAGACAGTTTTAAATGTGAAATGGAAAAGACATTATGATGGCAGATAATGTGACCACATTCTTTTTAACACAGTAAATGGGCCTATGTTTTGTTCCTGTCGTCCATAAAAGTAGCTGCTACTTTCAAGGCGTGTACAAATACCTTCTAGGATATGGCATCTGCACATGGCCGCTAGGTTCTATCAACACATGCATACACAAAATATACCCAGGGGATGGAATGTTGGAACGAACAATGAAGGGTGGTGGCACATGAGAACATATAATGAAGGAGGTTGGCATGTGAGAACTAACAATATAGGATGTTGACATGTGAGAACATGAGCGGTCTTGAGGACTATATACACTATATTACCAAAAATACTGCGACTCCTGCATTTATACGCACATGAACTTTAATGGCATCCCAGTCTCAGTCCGTGGGGTTCAATATTGAGTTGGCCCACCCTTTGCAGCTATAACAGCTTCATCTCTTCTGGGAAGGCTGTCCACAAGGTTTAGGAGTGTGTCTATGGGAAGGTTTGGCCATTCTTCCAGAAGCGCGTTTGTCAGGTCAGGCACTGATGTGGACGAGAAGGCCTGGCTCGCAGGCTCCGCTCTAATTCATCCCAAGGGTGTTCTATCAGGTTGAGGCCAGGACTCTGTGCAGGTCAGTCAAGTTCCTCCACCCCAAACTCACTCATCCATGTCTTTATGGACCCTGCTTTGTGCACTGGTGTGCAGTCATGTTGGAACATGAAGGGGCCATCCCCAAACGGTCCCCACAAAGTTGGGAGTATGAAATTGTCCAAAATATGTTAGTATGCTGATGCCTTAAGAGTTCCCTTCACTGGAACTAAGGGGCCAAGCCCAACCCCTGAAAAACAACCCCACACCCTAATCCCCCCTCCACCAAATGATTTGGACCAGGGCCGGCTCAACCACTAGGCGGAGTAAGCGGCCGCCTAGGGCGCACTGCCACCTAGGGTGCCTGGCCACTGTTGATCTGTCACTGTCTGCACTGCATTGATTCATGTACTGATGCTGTCTGACAGGCACAGGTGAAGCTGTATTTGACGGGCACAGGTGAAGTTGTATTTGACGGGCACAGGCGAAGCTGTATTTGACGGGCACAGGTGAAGCTGTATTTGATGGGTACAGGTGAGGCTGTATTGATTGGCGCTGGTGAAGCTGTATTTGATGGGCACAGGTGAAGCTGTATTTGACAGGCACAGGTGAAGCTGTATTTGATGGGCACAGGTGAGGCTGAATTGATTGGCGCTGGTGAAGCTGTATTTGATGGGCGCTGGTGAGTCTGCATTTTATTGGTGCTGATCAGGCTGCATTTGATTGGCGCTGATCAGGCTGGGCAGGGAAAAGGGGGTGGAGTCAGGGGTGGGGCCAATGAAGAGGGGCAGCAAAATGAGGTTTCGCCTAGGGTGTCAAAAATCCTTGCACCAGCCCTGATTTGGACCAGTGCACAAAGCAACGTCCATAAAGACTTGGATGTGCGAGTTTGGGGTGGAGGAAGTTTTTTAGCATATGGAATCTTGTTTTTTGCAAACTGGTTTTGCTCTTGTCTGTTTATAATCTATAGTATTCGTAATTGCATTAAAAAGCTAAGCGAAGTTCTAAATAACAAATAGTACTTTCAAGACACACACATGCGCACACACATATTCTTTTAATGAAGATAACAGCAATGATAGGCAAAGTGTACTAAAGCAAAGCAGACAGCTTTTATTCATTTGTCTGTACTAATATGAAGAGCTGTGAAAGATAATTATATAGATTATTGATTGAAATAGGTCGATTCAATTTGTGAATTATCACTACATTTTACACTGTCATTTCCAATAAGTCTAAATATTTGCATTCTATGACAACCAAAGTATAATGTGACTCATTTTCAAGTCTTGCACCATATGTCATATTGCAGCATAGTAGAAAAAAAAATTATGGATGTGACCACATTTGCAATATGACTATTAAAACGGAACTTATAGAATATAGTATTATGGGATATATGAACAGGATAAGCAAATATTGATCTGTGCAGTAACCCAGTGTGAAACTTTGCCTCTGTGCAGGAACTTCCTGTAATAAAGACCGGTCACTGCTGCTCTTTCTCCTTCTGCAGGATGGCTGGTCTTGTCTCCGCCCCCTCCTCTAGTTTTCAGCAGGCAGCCTGTAGTGGGTGGAGCCTGCTGGGCCCCCTCCCACAGCTCTGCTGTCTGTCATGTACAGCATGGTGATGATGTCATGTCTATTTTTAAAGATGACTGGGTTTGTAAAAGCATCTAATGCACAATTAAGAGGATTTATATGCTTTGTGGCTTTTGAGAAATACATTTGATTGAAAGTTTTTTGTGTTGGGAGTTTAGCTTTAAAGTAAATAAAAACTCAATTGGCAAAACTGCATATAAGCTCTAACATGTTCAATTTATTTTAAAATACAATATTTTGAAGTTTTCAAGAAAGTGATTCTAAAGGCTCGAGTTTTATTTTTTTTAGAAATAACAAATATGTTATACCTACCTGCTCTGTGCAATGGTTTTGCACAGAGCAGCCCCTTCTCGGGTCCCCTGCCAGCATTTCTGGCCTCTCCCCCCTGCCAATTGCCCCATAGCAAGCCACTGGCTATGGGGGCACTAATGCGGGTTTGCTCCCGGGTGGGCTCTTTGAGTCTATAAGACACACAGAGTGTGACTCAGACCCACCCACTGCTCCCTCATCACTGGCTGTGATTGACAGCAACAGAAGCCAATGGCTCCCACTGCTGTGTCTTAGCCAATGAGGAGGTAGAGATCTCAGAGAGCACATGCTCTTGTGCACATTGTTGGATCGGGACTGGGCTAAGGTACAGTATTTAGGGGGTTGGGGGGACAAGCTGCTTGAAGAAGGTTTTTACCATAATGCATAGAATGCATTACGGTATAAAAACCTACTGCCCTTAGAACCACTTTAAATTGACACTTGATGATCCTGTCATAAAGGCACTTCCTTTTAAAAGGAACACTCAATGTCATCGGCACATGCGCACTGAAGAAATGGCCCGAGGGTGCCTTTTTTAAAGTGACTGTGCAATGACCAGCAGCTCCCGCGCGCGTGCGGGGGAGTGACGTCATCGCGGCTCCGGCCAATTACAGCGCCAGGGCCCGCGAACCCGGAAGAAGCATGTCACTGGTCACAGCGATGTGTGGCACCACTGCAACAGCTTAGTTCTAAGGTAAGTATTTCATAATGAGCTAGTACGTGATGAATACTAGCTCATTATGCCTTTGTTTTGCAGCTTTTTTTTGTTTTTTTCCCTGGGTTTACAACCACTTTAATGGATGGCTAGAAGCTGATTTTACAAATAAATGACTACACTATATACCTTTTCTGTCGCTCCTGTGTGGTGAGCATTCCCATAGTGTATTGCCCTGTCAGTGCTAAAAACGCTGTCTGCTGCCTTTCTGATGCAGCTTAATAGCTGGTGAGTGTGCAAAGGTGGTGGTTTGAGGCAACACATGGTGATATATTTGGACTACACACAGACAACTGTTGGAGTTATTATTTAATACTAAGGCTGGCCATACATTATACAATTTTCTTATTCAAATTCTTTTAGATTTACCTTCAAACATATGTTTGTGGAACTTTCTATGCACTTTTTAAAGTCACTTTCTTGTTGGTTACTTTTGTCATAAGTATATTATTTACACATTGGTTTTTGATAAGATTATTATACTCATTTTTGATTACTGAGGTGCTGCACTTTTGTTTTCACAATGCTGAAGTATTGCATGTTAGACAGAAAGTGTCTGCAAAAAGTTGCAGGAGATCAGCAGTGCTTCTTAGATGCAACACAAGATGAAAAAAAGGTGAAAACATATATTTTATCTATAAAAATGCAATTGTTTATGATACACAGTGTTTTAGCAAACGAAATGTAGTTCATTTAGAGATTACATCTACTCTAATGTATACCTCCGTCCTTGGGATGTGAAAACAATTTGAAAGATCCGATACAAAAGTCAGTGGATGAAAACAGTTCTCATCCCTTGTTCGGCTGCAGTAAGTTGCTCAGGAAATGATTTTGTGATGATGGGGGTATCTATTTATAGATTGTTTTCCCAAAATGTGAATCTTTTTCCTTTTTCTCAAGGTTAAAAAATGGTCCCATTGTAAAAAAGCAGCATCGCTGTCTGGGGATGAAAGGGAGGGGCGAGGAGGGGCTGCTAGTCAAACAATCATTCCATACAAGGCAATTTGAAGGTGGAGGGGAAATAACTCCCAAGTCCTTCATTCATATGTATACTTCAGAAGCATTTTTCCGAGAAAGCTCTAATAGATACGGCTCTCACCAGATTCCATTAGTCAAACACTAAAATGTACATGAACATTCAGCCGACTAATTGTTTAAGCCATTCATGAATGTTATAACCAATTATTTGTCTGACCAACATGATAATGGTATTGCATCTTACACAATGATGCTGAACTAGCTCCTGAAATCATGATTTTTGTGAATCACTCTTCAGATGGAGTTTGACCAGGTGGTGAGGAGGAGTTATGTAGATTTAGTTCTGCCTTAACCACTTCAGCCCCGGAAGGATTTCCCCCTTGATGACCAGAGCACTTTTTGCGATTCGGTACTGCATCACTTTAACTGACAATTGCGCGTCGTGTCACATTGTACTCAAACAAAATTGGCGTTCTTTCTTTGATCACCTCTGAGTCACTTCTGATCACCTCTATAAACAAGCAAAGAACGACAATTTTGCAAAAAAAAACAATATTTCTTACTTTTTGCTAAAATACATATCCAAAAAAAATATATAAACAAATGTATTCATCAGTTTTGGTCGATATATATTCTTCCTTCATATTTTTTGTAAAAAAAATCAGCGTATATTGATTGGTTTGAGCAAAAGTTGCCGCGTTTACGAACGATGAGAATTTATTTATGGGGTTTTTCATTTGCTTTATTTTTTACTAGTAATGGTGGCGATCTGCGATTTTTAGCGGGACTGCAACATTGCGGCAGACATGTTGGACACTTTTGACACTTTTTTGGGACCATTGGCATTTATACAGCGATCAGTGCTATGAAAATGCCAATGGCAAAGAAGGGGTTAACACTAGGAGGCAATCTAAGGGTTAACTGTGTTCCCTGCTTTGGGTTTCTAATGCCTCGTACACACGGTTCGACGGTCGTATACAACAGGTCGTACGAACGACCGTTGTATGCGAAATCGATCGTTAGTACGCGCGATTAGAACAGCTGACGTACGACGGTCGTACAAGAGATGTTGTATGAGCAGACTAGAAAACTTGGTTGTACCAATAAGCGGTCTTAAGAACGTTGTATCGTGTGTACAGAGTAGTTGGTCCAACAAGTTGTATTGTGCAAAACACGCATGCTCAGAAATCAGGAACGGCCAGACACAAATTATATGCACCTGAACTTTCTATTTATACGTTCATAACACAACACTACGTTCATCTTGGTCGTACGATCGTGTAGTGCATGTCAGTATGCTAGATACAACAGCCAACATACGATTTGGTCTGTTCGGTCGTACAACCGCCGAACCATGTGTACAAGGCTTAACTGTATGGGGGCTGGGCTGACTGGGGGAGGAGAGTGATCGTTGCTCCCATATACAGGAAGCTTGCAATCACACTCCTTCTCCCCGTCAGAACAGAGATCTGTGTGTTGACACATATGGATCCCCATTCTGTAACTGCGGGGAAGCGATCGTGCGTAACCAGCGGATATCGAGTCTGCCCTACCCACTCCCTGGCTCCCCCTCTACACAGTGAGCATGCGAGCGTGCCTCCGGTGGTGTGTGCCCATGATCCGCGATCTCGCAGCCACCGTCAGGTGACGGCGGTATGCGATATCGAGCCACCTTGCTGCCGTTAAGCCACGGCGGGCGGTCGCAGCTGGTTAAAGAGGAAGTAAACTCCCTTTACTGACTTTTAAGTATAGGTAAGCCTATAATAAGGCTTACCTATAGGTAGTGTAAATATCTCTTAAACTTGCACCGTAGATATTTACATTACATGTAGCCAGTGACATTACTGGCACATGCACCACTCGTGCTGTTCCTTCTGAGCTCTGCGCCATGAATGGCGGCTCCCGCGTGCATATGCAGGAGTGATGTCATTGTGGCTCCGGACAGTCACAGAGCCGGAGCCTGTGAACCCGGAAGCAAGATGGGTGGAGATGGAAGCGGCTGCAGCACTGACATCGTGGCGCTGGAGCAGCATCGTTTTAAGGTAAGTTTCATATAATGTGCTAGTATGCGATGCATACTAGCACATTATGACTTTACCTTGCAGGGAAAATTAAAAAAACAAAAAAAAAAACCAAATGTCCAGCGGTATACAATCACTTAAAGTGTAAGTAAGTCTTAATGAGGAGCTCCCCTGTTAAATGTATTATTAAAAGCTGTCCTGTGTTATCCCAGGCAGCCTGATCGGCACTCCCAGTTCTCATCTTAGGACTACAGATCAATTAGTGCCTATATTGTGAAGATGAGAAGAAGGGGCATAAGTCGATAGTTTCGGAAAGGCAGCTGGGCAGGAATGAATAAATTACTGGTAGATTAATAAGTATTTTTTGTGCTAGCAGAGACTTTAAAGGGATAAATCATGGGGAAATGCATGTATTGCTGGGATGTAGTGCAGAGATGTGTTTTTTTTGTCCTGACATTCACTTTATATTTTGTTATTCAATTAATATCCAAAAGCACCATAGCACCATTTACAGAATTCGATTTTTTAAGCATTAGCATAAATTATAACTTTTTATGTGCTGTTCATTATTCATCATTATTCACTCATCTTGCACAACTCCAAACAACAACAAAAGAATGGTATTAACTTTAGTTCAATTTATTTTAGATGTATCTTCAACTAAGTAGTGCAAGGCATAAACAAAAGAGGGTGCACCAACTTGAGGGCACTGAAGAAGAAGGTATATTCTTCAAAATGCATCGGCCAGCTTAGGATCCTGGAGAGGTCCCCCTGTGCTTGGGAGTCTGTCAAGTCATATGGACCACTGAGCTGCGGATGAGCAGCTTGATATGCCATTTTTATTCATATGCTTGTGAGTATATTTTAGATATGATTTTAATAAATGTCATAGAATAATGCACTAGGCTGGTGCGCCCATTTTGCTTATGTTTTGTAGTGGTTCATGATATCCAGGGCCGTCTTTAATATTGATTGGACCCTGGGCAAATATTTTCTTGGGCCCCCCCCCCCCCATGAAATTTCACTCTCCCCCTGCTCTGAGACATACAATAAATAGCAACTAGACTCAAAATCAGTTTACTGAATCAGATCAGCAGTGATTTTGATTGGCTGCCAGAGGTTACAGCATATCATTACCACTTACTGACTGGTTGCTAGAGGTTACAGCTCACATTAAGGCTCACTGATTGGTTGCTAGAGGTTACAGCACATCATCTCCTCACTGTCTCTGCACACCATGGACTGGGGGGCGCAAAGTCGCTTTCCTGACACCACAGAAATGTGCTGCCCTTTAGCAGATACACAGCAGTGCCATAAATTATTAATGACTCCCTCAGGCATCTGCTGACATGTGCTGTGGACTTTTAAGCATGCCTTTGTCTCCCCAGTGGGCAGCATCCCGTATAGATGATGGTGAATATGGCTTCAGGGGAGCATGGTACACATATTAATGTCACCTTTGTTTACACATCAGTGCAGCTGGCCGCCACTATTCACATATGAATGCTGCCGCTATTTACATATCAATGCCGGTTATTTACATGTAAACATAGGGTCTGCAGGTGAGTCACCAGGATAATTGGCAAGTATAAGGCAGCTGCTTTGGGCCCCATGACAATGACAGGGCCCAGGGCAGCTGCCCCTTTTGCCCTGCCTTAAAGACGGCCCTGATGATATCCCCAGTCCTTAGAGAGTAGCAAAGTTTGAAGCAATATTCTAGTGTTGTGAGCATCTATCTACAAAGATCTGTTACCAGACCATCACACTTACAGTATGCACAGGAAGTTATCTTTTCTGTTTATATAGTACAAGGGCCTGCCTAATTGCATACAAATTGAAAGTGTTTAGGTTTGACCTCATACTATATGGTTTTGGTAAATCTAAAGAAAAATTGTACAAGAAAATTGTATAAGTAACATGGGCGGCCGGTCAATAAAGGGGCGCTTGGGCGCCGCCTCCCTGCTGCCTAAGAAGAAAAAAAAAAAAAGTGAGCCTGGCCTGCTACAGGAGGCACCGGTACATTGACTTTGTTTCTTTTTTTTTTTTTTCGGCTCCTTGGCAGCCGACCTGACAGCCAAGTAGTGAGCATGTGGCTCAGTGTGATTGGATGGCATGGATGCGGTGGGCGGGGGTGGGTCACTGTGGCGGCGGACGTGACTCCTGCTCCCACGTAGACCCTGACCGGTGACCGCATGAAGCAGGACGAGCAACGGAACGGATGAGGACAGGCTCCAGCCCGCTCTCCGCAAGCTGATCTCTGCACACTCCTGCCTGCCTATTAGATGGGGTAAGCGCGGGACTTGTCCCGACTTCGGGGGGGGTCTCTGCAAAGTACCCCACCTGTAATATTGGCTGCAAAGGACCCCCACCTGTGATATTGGCTGCAAAGTACCCCCATCTGTGATATTGGCTGCAAAGTACCCCCATCTGTGATATTGGCTGCAAAGAACCCCACCTGTATTACTGGCTGCAAAGTACCCCACCTGTGATATTGGCTGCAAAGTACCCCACCTGTGATATTGACTGCAAAGTACCCCACATGTAATATTGGCTGCAAAGAACCCCCACCTGTGATATTGGCTGCAAAGTACCCCCACCTGTGATATTGGCTGCAAAGTACCCCACCTGTGATATTGGTTGCAAAGTACCCCACCTGTAATATTGGCTGCAAAGGACCCCC
>BLSH010004716.1:161509-175689 GCA_018402905.1 Glandirana rugosa
CAAGCATGACTTGCCCAATCACCATACATCAATAACTTTGTTATACTGAAATACGTTTTCTTATTTTGTATTTAATTTTTCTGTTGCTCATACTGTATTCTCTATTGTTAAAGCTTACATATGGTGGTGGTCAATCAAATCCCCTGCGGAAGCCTGTGAAGGCGAAACATGTCAAGATAATAACTTGACCTGCCTACTGCACCACCATTTGGGTAACCCCCACTTAATCACCTGGACCATCAAGCTTTTAATATTTGCATTGTCTTTGTTGGATATCTTTTTTAGCGAATAGACATTTTGTCGAAAATAAAGGTTTACTGTTTTTATAAATGTCTCTGTTTTGGACTTAATCTTCTTGCACCACATAATCCTATCAGGGAACCCTGTTCTGCCCTACCAGTACCCTTGCAATATTTCAAAATCTTCAGGCACCAAAGTAAAGATGTGTGTGTTAAAGGCTAAAGCTGCTACACATTTTCATGTTTTTTTTTTGCTGAAATTCCTCCATTCACACATACACATTTTATTCCTGAGCCCGTAGTAAGGTGCGCAAAAACAAAACCCCAAATTGGACCAAAAAAGTGCATGTTACCACACAAACACAACAAAGTGCACAAGGGTATGTCAAATGGTTTCTTCCTGAAGAGAAAGGGCCCCTCTCTGGCCCCCTGGGGAGCAAGAATCCTTCCTGAAGGGGGTAAGGTGCACTTAAGTCCATCCAGCCAAAAGGCCTGGCAGACCCCACTCCTCATGATCAGATGAAGCTGACCAACAAGTACTGGATGGGAGGATATCCTGAAAAGAGACCCCTTGAGTCAGGGGAGGATGGGACCTGATGACGGACAAATCCTCCCCCTAGATTTCAGGGGAGGCCCAATGACCAACAATACAGAGTAAAAGTGACAGACACATGGAAAAAAAAATATTTTCCCATGCTTAAGGGACAGGAGGGTCATAGAAGAGGGGAGAGGCCTGCAGAGAACTGAGAAAATAGGGGTGTGTGCTCTCCCCAATGTAAGAAGCCTGGCTGGGAATTGATGGCTGTGACCCTTGAATAAGACTAAAGATTAAACATAGACATGCTACAAAATTGCAAGTACCCAAATTTTCCACCTTGATGGGCACTGAAAGGATTACCTTTTTATGGGACTGTTTACCATTCGAATGGACTGTGTATATAGTTACATAATTAATGTGGTTGAAAAAAGACACAAATCCATCCAATTCAACCAACATAGAAAAAAAAAACCAACACACATATCAGTTATATTATGTGCATTTAGGAAAAAATCCAGACCTTTTTTAAAACAATTTACTGAGCTGGTCAGAGGCAGCTCTTGAGGGAGTCTTTTCCACATTTTCACAGCTCTCCCTGTGAAGAAGCCCTTCCATTTACCATACTTATTGAATTGCAATGTTGGGGAATGTATTTCCAGGAAAAAAGATCTAAATGCAATAAGCAGCCTGTGTATTTTTCTGTAAGATGTATTGGAGTGGAGACTCAATTTCTCACACTGGGGTGAAATTTGCTTCCAAAAACAGGACCCAGAAGAACTTAAGCAAATATTCTGTTCCTGCTATGAATCTCTGCCTCCTTCCTATATGCCCTGGGGGCGAATCCCAATGTAGAAATGTCTGATGTTAGTTTGGTTATTTATGGTTTCTCTCAGATCCTAGGCAAGTCTCTGGACTTTCTAGTGCTGACCTGTACCCGCACATATGCTGCTCCCCTACTCTTGGAGTGCTCAGGGTGTTTAAAGCATTCTGTGGCCCATTGACAGAGGTTTGTTTTTCCCCTGTCCACTTATCCTGCATATCCTACGCCCCCTGATCATTACTCCCTTTCCTACACTTCCCTTCTTCCACTACCAATTGTTCAATATTTTAATAAATAGGGTGGTTGACTGATAATGCCACCACAATCTTAAACTGTGGGTCTGTATGGAGCAATCCACTTGCAGGTCTCTCCTAGCTTTCTTGCTCCATTACACCGAAAGTGAAAGCAATATGGTAACATTTGAGTTGGTATACAATAAAGTGTTAGACAAAGGGGTGTTACAAAAATATAATCTTTTGGACAGAAAAGTTTAAAGAACTCGTGGGGGGGGGGTGTGTGTGGCCTGGATGGGCATGTGAACGGCTGCGTGTCACTAATCTCCCGCCACTGATCCGCTACAGTGATCCTTATACTGGCACGAACGGCACTCGCTAACTGACTGAATCCACTACTAACCTTCCCAGGAACCCGGTGAGCATGTTGAAGTCCACTTTACTCCTGCAATGACCCGTAAATCCGAGAGGAGGCCGGGTCGGTCGAAATCCAATATGGCACCCAGAAGCCTCCACCGTACAAGATACCAAAGGCATCCGGAGACAAACAGAAGGAATCTGCGAGTAAAACCCGCTAAATCCACTAAAAAATACACCCACAACAATATGCTGTATTTCACACAGAAAATTACAGGCCCCAGTTCACAGGCATAGAATGCGGACATGGAGGAGGCCCTTGCAGCTGCACAGGCCCTGCCGCTGCCACAGAGGGATCTGGCTGACTCTGACCTCGAGCACGATACAGATCAGGAGGCAGGGGAAGGGGACAAACACATGGGGATAGAGGATGAGGACCCCCAACCTACTCTGAATGATATTCAAAAAGCGGTACACAACTGCACAGCGTTGGTCCACTTAGTACAGGACCAGCTGGGGGGGCTGAAAGTAGAGGTATCCCTCCTCCGACAGGACATGCAGAAAATCAGCGAACGGACCACCGCTGTTGAAAGTCGGGTGAGTGAGGTGGAGGATAAGCTCCCTCCACTGATAGCTGAAGCACGATTTGCCTCCCAGCAAGCGGCAGCTTACCAGGCTTGCAATGAAGATTTCAAGAACCGCATGAGGCAGAACAATATTAGAATTGTGGGTCTCACAGAGTGAGTTGAGGGCAAAGACCCCACAGATTTCATAGAGCAGTGGCTGAGTACAGAATTCGGCAAAGATGCCCTCACACCACTATTCACCATTGAAAGGGCTCACAGAACCCCTATTCGCCCATACCACGGGTAATCCTCCCAGACCACTCCTAGCCCGGCTACTCAATTACAGGGACAGAGAAATTATACTGCGCTTGGCACGGGAACACCAAGATATCCGCTATAATGGGTTGAGTGTCCCCATATACCCAGATTTTTCTGCGGAAGTGCTGAAAAGAAGATCCACGTTCTTTGATGTAAAGAAAAGTTTACAACGCCTCAATCTCCCCTACACAATGCCTCCTCCTGGCTGGATCTCAAAGAACCATCACTTCGGAGTCGTCCTTCGCGTTCACCAGAAGCTTGACGCATACTGTAGACTGGGAACCAACTTACCTAAGGCAAAATGCACTTCTCTCCTTTTATCGAACATGCACACGGATCTCACAACCAAAATTAACTGTCTACATTGATCTACTATGTGCTGGTACCGCTTACCTCCAAAAGCGCTGAATGGGACAAAAATTAAGAGTTAGTTACAGTTACCCTACTGATAGAAAATAATATACCGCGCTCAGAACTTAAGAAAGCTGCAACAAAAATAGTGCGATATTCCACCATAAACATAAACAACATAAAAAGTTTTATACAGTTACCCTACTGTTTAAATTTGAGCCCAGGATTGTCCCTGGGAGCATGCCAGTGTACGCTTGGGATAACACTGGCACCCTGCTGAGGTGCATTGTTGAGCCCCTCCTTGCCTTTGGCAGTTGCACTGGACGTCTCTTACTGGTCTGCACCCCTGTTACAGTTCTTTTGCAGTTTTGTTCTTTTTCATTATTTCTTGAGCGCACAAGCGCCTTGTTTCTACAGCCATTATGTCTACTTTGGCACTCTAGGATCTGTTGTTGACTACATACCAGGACATCTACAGCAATGTGTAATCTCTGCAGTTCATCCCAGTGACTCTGCTCTTAAGCCATATGCAATATGTATCTCCCTTTCTAACCCTATCATAGGGGCAATGCCCCAATATGTGTATGACTTTTCCTCCTTTTAGATGTCCTGGAATGTGAGGGGCCTTAGAGACCCTCTAAAGCGCACAATGGTTATGTCTGTGCTTCAAAAATATCAGCCCGCTATAATTTGCTGGCAAGAGACTCATATGACTGTGGAGGCCTTGCCATGTATAAATTATCACTGGGTGGTATATGCCTGCCACTCGGTCCATACCTCATTTTCGCGGGGTGTTAGTCTCCTGGTGCACCGGCAGGTTGCATCTGAAGTTTTAGCACGAGAGGTGGATGGAGAGGACCGGTATATTTTTATTCACTGCAAAATCTTTCAATTTGAATGTATATAGGTTGTTGTGTACATACCCACACCTTTCTCCATGGTGGTTCTTCGCCTACTGATCCAGTTTTTGGCGGATAGGCCAGAGGTTCCATTGTTGCTGATCGTTGACTTTAATGCCTATATGTGCCTTACACTTGATAAGCATCCACAAATCTCAGTTGGGCCCCACTTTAACAGTACCAAGCTTAGCAGGTTCATAGAAGAGGTGGGATGGATAGATATTTGGGGATCCAAAAACCCCACAGAGTGGCAGTTTTCATGCTTCTCCAAGACGTACATGTCCCTCTCTAGAATAGATCTCGATCTGGTGTCCCGAAATAGTGTTCCCAGTATCTCTAACTTGCAGTACGCTAATAGATCGGTGTCGGATCACTCACCGTTAGTTGTGTTGCTGACTGCTAAACCCCTTACTCACCTACACATGGCCCCATGGAAATTAAACCCCTTCTGGCTAAACCTACTCCCTGATAATTCACCTGTAACTGCTCAAATAGCAGAGTACTTCCAAGTTCATGCTGAGTTTCCTGATCGGCTTGTGTGTTGGGATAGTTTTAAATGTTATTTAAGAGGAATATTTATAAGGGAAATTAAAGCGGTGAAAGATAACACTAGGGAACATGACAAGCAGCTTTCATTACAGGCCCATCAGACAGAAAGGCATTGTGTGGCAAAACCATCCCCTGCAAATCAGGAGGCATGGGTGGAGGCACAAAGGGTATATTACAGGAGGCGACTGCGGAGTGAAAAAGATTTTTTAAAAAGCAGACCTTCTATGAGGAAGGTGAGCAGACAAGCAGATTACTAGCCAGACTTGCCAACGCACAACAGACGGCCCCCTCCCATTTCGGCTATACAATTGGCTACGGGGAGACTGACCAACTCCCCGGAGCTTATTCTCGCTGAAATTGGAAGATTCTATGAGGATCTATACCAGACTAAAACACGAATGTCGGTGGTCTTGCACAGATTAAACTTCCCACACTGACCGACCACAACAGACGAGGACGGGATTCCAGTGGAGGTATATAAGCATTACTTTGATCTCCTTGTACCTCAATTACTAAAAGCATATAGGGAGGCACAGGAAAAGGGCATTTACCAGAGTCTATGTCCAAAACACACATTGTTTTGATTTTGAAAACAGGGTAAACCACCCGCGGACCCGGCTTCTTATCGGCCCATATCCCTCCTCCCGGTAGATGTCAAGATTTTAACCAAAATTTTGGCCATGCGCTTAAATAAGTATATCACGAAGATTATACACCCTGACCTGTCTGGCTTTATGCCCTTGAAATCCACAACTATTAATATCCGGAGAGTGTATCTTAACATGCAGACCCAGTCGGATAATACTGGTCATCGTGCCTTGTGGTCACTAGATGTCAACAAGGCCTTTGATAGTGTGGAGTGGTCATATCTGTGGCAGGTGCTAAGGCAGTTTGGATTCAGGGAGACCTTCATCTCCTGGGTCCAGCTTCTGTACAACGCACCAGTCGCAGCTATTGGGGGGGGGGGCAGAGTTTCACCACCCTTCAAACTGGGAAGAGGGACGAGACAGGGCTGTGCACTGTCTCCCCTCCTGTTCGCTCTGGCCATTGAATCCCTGGCAGCCCTTGTAAGGGAGGAAGATGGGATCCGGGGCTTTGAGTATCGGCGCCTCAAAGAAAAGGTAACACTCTATGCTTATTTTTTCTTGGAGATATGGAATCTTCAGTCGAGCGCCTGATGGAGGTCATTACCACCTTTGGATCCCATTCAGGTTTAACAATAAGTTGGGCAAAGTCAGCCCTTCTCCCACTAGATGAGGCAGTTTCCCCAACATTGTCCACATTTTGCCCTGTCCCTGTGGTCCAGCCCTTTAAATATTTAGGGGTATATATTTCCGCTAGTATAAACAGACCACTGTAAACTGAACATACTGCTATTACTACACAGATTCAAAACTAAAATTGCTGTTGGAAGCTGCTGCTGTCATTGATTGGAAGGGCCAATCTTACAAAAATGATTTTAATGCCGCAGCTCTTGTACTTGCTGCACAATACCCCGGTCGTCATACCCCTATATATTTTTAGGCTAGTCAACACTCTGTTTCGGTCCCTACTATGGAAGGATAGGTCGCCACGGATTAGACTTAAGCAACTACAGAGGCCCAAGGATAGAGGAGGGGTTGCCCTGCCGAACCCATGGCTTTACTATCTGGCCTCTCAGTTGCAGCATCTTATTGGGGCATTTGACAATGATGTATCAGCAGAACCATACCTGCCCCCCTCTGCACATTCCATTATGAGATACCACACGGGGAGGGATATCCCAGCTGCATTAGACTCTGCAAATTTTAATATGTCAAATAGACAATACCCCACTTACACCTTAATGGTGAAGATCTGGTCCAAAACCCGTATACTGCAAAATGTTATGGGATTCACGGTCCTGAGACTGGAATGCACGGGGTACTGGTGGAGATGGGGTATCACTGAGTACTGGGAGTACTGCACTCCTATGAGGACTTAAGTGCTGCTTTCAGTCTGCCGCCCACATTGAGATTTCATCATTTCCAGCTCAGGCATGTGATCTGGGCCCAGGGTGCGGCCAAGGACTGGTCTCTATCCCCCACACCAGTGCTCAAGTATGTGCAGGCAGTAACAGATACTAAGGGCTTTATTTCCACCTGTTACGGTATGCCCTTACCCTCATATTCAGAGAAATACCCCTGTAAAGGACAGATGGGAGGGTGATGTGGGCCCTTTGGAGGAGGAGCACACTTGAGTCTGTCCTCCATAGCTCACGGAATGTCGCTTAGTGGTTATCACAACTTTTCATTATCCACAGAGTTCACTATACGCCCCTTAAGTTACACTGCATGGGGATGTTACAATCTCCTATATGTTTGAGATGCAAGGCAGTGGAGGGAGATCTCGTTCATCTACTTTGGCGCTGCCCCGCTACTGGAGGTCGGTGATAGACACTGTAAACCGGGTATTTCAGGTCAGCATTCCTCTTGAACCTGCCAGGTGTATACTAGGTATTCTAGACAATCTCCAGCTTACAGAACTCCAGCTGGTGGCAATAAATAGGGCATTATTCCAAGCACATAAACTTATTCTACAACTAGGGAAATCAGAAAGAACACCAACTCAAAAAGAGTGGATATATAATATGGAACGCACCCTTAAACTGGAAAAAGTAATTTTGTAACACAAAGTCCACATAAGTTTGATCGTTTGTGGGGAGACAGGCTAGAAGTGCCAGGTCTTGCCCATGTGGAACTAGTGACAAATAGATTGCTGGGTTAATCTGTATTATAATTTACTTTGCATGTGATGGTTTCAATTTACATAAAATTTAGTTAATTGATTGCTCTGCGATATGGCTATACAAATGCAGAGTTTAAGGTATATTTTTGTCTGTACCATGATATGACATGCTGGGTAGTGTTTTACACTGTAACTGCTAGTCCTAGAGACCTACTGCTGGCTGTATTCTATTTCAAGAAAATAGGGATTTTATTAAAACTTACCGTAAAATCCTTTTCTCTGAGTTCACTGACAGACGCAGCCCTTCAATGACAAGTGGGGGTTATATGAACATCCTACTAGGAGTTGACTAGGCAAATAGAAAGAAAGCAAGCTGGCCCCTCCCAGGGGGCCGTTTTCTCTTTCCCATATAACCCCCCTGCTCTGCTTAGCATATCAGTTCGTAACAAGCCGTACAAATGCACCACAGAGGGGCGGGTGCTGAGTCTGTCAGTGAACTCAGAGAAAAGGATTTTGTGGTAAGTTTTAATAAAATCCCTTTTTCTCTTACGTTCACTGACAGACGCAGCCCTTCAATGACAAGTGGGGATGTCCCAGAGCTGTGTCAGTAAAGAGAGGTGGGTAAACGACAACAGCTGTACCCAAACAGAATCCTCTCAGGAGGCGCCATAAAACATTATGGCCAAAAGCAGCATCCAAAGATGCTGACACATCAACTTTATAAAACTTAGTAAACGTGTGCACCGAGGCCCAAGTAGCCGCCTTGCACACCTGTGACACCGAAGCCTGGTGTCTCTGAAAGCCCAGGAAGTGCTAACAGCCCTGGTGGAATGAGCCGTGACCGGAAAAGGGGGAACCTTGCCCCGCACAGTATACGCATGGGTCACGGTCTGTCTGATCCAACGAGAAACAGTAGCCGACGAGGCCGCCAATCCTTTGCGCGGACCATCCGTCAGCACAAACAACGCGTCAGTCTTCCGAAAGGAAGCTGCAGCCGTCAAATACACCAGCAAAGCCCTCACGACATCCAATGAATGTCACTCAAATTCCTTAGGATGCGATGGGTGCGGACATAACGAAGGTAGAACAATATCTTCATTAATGTGAAAAAAAGAAACCACCTTCGGTAAAAACGAAGGAGAAGGGCGCAAGACCACCTTGTCCTTGTGAAGGACCAAGTGAGGAGACTTGCAGGACAACGCTGCCAGCTCAGATACCCACCTAGTGGATGTAATGGCCACCAAGAAAGCCACCTTCTGCAAAAGCAATTGCATGGGAATATCCCTGATTTTTTCATATGGCGGTTTCTGCAGTACAGAAAGTACCAAATTCAAATCCCACTGCGCCATAGGCAACCTTACCTGAGGAGCCACATGGTGCATACCTTTTACAAATGTACGAATCAACGAATGTGACGCCAAACGCCGCTGAAAGAGAATCGCCAGAGCCGAAATCTGACCCTTGAGAGTACTCAATGCCAACTTTTTATCCAGGCCCTGCTGCAAAAAAGCCAGCAACCGGGACAGAACATAAGAGCAGGGGTTCCAACCCCCCACCTCACACCAAGCAATATAGGCCTTCCAGGTGCGATGATAAATCTGGCACGAAGTACACTTGCGCGCTTTAAGCATGGTAGGGATCACGGAGTCAGAGACACCCCTATCCCTCAACATCTGGGACTCAATAGCCAAGCCTTCAAAGCCAGCAAGGGTAAAGCAGGGTGCAAGATGGGTCCCTGAGACAACAGATCTTCGCGCAGCGGAAGACGCCAGGGAACATCTGCCACCATTCGCACCACGTCGGCGTACCAAGGACACCAAGGCAAATCCGGAGCCACCAGGATTGTCGGAATCCCCTCCGCTTCCACCCTGCGCAGTAGCTGTGGTAGAAGCTTGATGGGAGGAAACGCGTAGAGTAGTTGATACCGACACCAAGGCGCTACCAGCGCGTCCGTGGCGGCCGCCAGCAAGTCTCTCGCCCTGCACACAAAAGTTTTTACTTTGTGATTGAAATGAGATGCCATGAGGTCCACATCTGGCGTGCCCCACTTGAGGCAAATCTGGAGGAACACTTCTGGATGTAGGGACCATTCCCCCTGATCCAGCGTCTGGCGACTGAGAAAGTCCGCCTGCCAATTCTCTATGCCCGGAATGTAAATGGCGGAAATCACCGGCACATGAAGTTCTACCCATCGCAGAATGAGAGCCGCTTCCGCAGCCGCTGCCGAGCTCCTCGTTCCACCCTGATGGTTCACATACGCCACTGCTGTGGCGTTGTCCGACTGAACCCGAACTGGGAGGCCACGCAACCTTACCGTCCAGTGGGAGAGGCAGAGCCTGAGCTCCAGCACATTGATCGGAAGGCGAGATTCCTGCGCCGACCAACAGCCCTGAGCAGACAGCTGCCCCAGGACCCAACCCCAGCCCGATAGGCTGGCGTCCGTCGAGACTATCGACCAATTCAGGGGAAGAAACAACTTCCCCAATGTTAGAGCCGAGGCCCGAAGCCACCAGGTCAACGACCCTCTGGTCTGAGGATCCAATCTGATCAGCTGGTCTAAAGACAGTGGAGACTTGTCCCACCGAGACAGAATCGCTCGTTGAAGGAGCCAAGTGTGACTCTGGGCGTAAGGTACCGCCTCGAAGGCTGAAACCATGAGCCCCAACACCCGCATACAGAACCGTAAGGCGTAACAGCAGGGTTCGCACCGCTGCTTGCAGTGTCAGTAACTTGGCCGGAGGTAAGAACACCTTCACCTGCTCCGAGTCCAGAATCAGACCCAGATATTCCAGGCTACAGGATGGTGTCACTGTCGATCTCTGCAGATTGATCAGCCAGCCGAAGTCCTTTAACGAGGTCATGGTGATAGCCACATTCTCCTCCAGAGCCGAAGCACACTCCGCTCTCAGGAGCAGGTTGTCTAGGTATGCTACTACCGCAATGCCTCTCTGCCTCAGTAGCGCCAGCACCGGGGCCACCAGCTTGGTGAACACCTGAGGAGCCGAGGCCAGACCAAAGGGAAGTGCCATGAATTGGTAATGGAGATCTCCGACCGCAAAGTGCAGGAAGCGCAGGTGCCGGAGACAAATGGGAACATGGAGGTACGCGTCACTGATATCCAGGGACGCCATGAAATCCCCTTGGTGCAGGGCGGCCACGACCGAACGAACAGATTCGATCCGGTACTTTCGCGCTTTCACAAAGTGGTTTAGCGCCTTTAGGTCCAGAACTGGCCTGACCCCCCCTTTTTTGGGGACCACGAATAGGTTGGCGTAGAAACCGTGAAACCTTTCCAACGGAGGTACTGGCACGATCACCCCCTGGTCGGAGAGTGCCTGAACAGCCCTTAGGAGGGCCTCCCGATGCCCCGGAGGGAGTCTCAAGTTCGATGTGAAGAACCTGTCTGGGGGTAGAGTGCTGAACTCTATTCTGTACCCGGAGGACACCACTTCCTGCACCCACCGGTCGAAAATGCGGGCAGTCCACCTGTCTACGAACCCCAGAAGACGTCCCCCCACCCGAAGTCCAGGTGGGGGCAACCCATCATGCAGAGGAGGGCTTGTCCTCTGTCTTTTCGTTCTTGCATTGCCAGGAACGTTTACCGGCCCCTGTGGCAGGCTTGCCGGGCCTCGACCCCTTGCCCGCTGCGCCAGGGGCGCGAAAAAACCTTTTCCCTCCAGTGAAATCCTTGATGATAATCATCCAACAGTGGCCCAAAGAGAAGACCACCCTGAAAGGGAAGATCCGCAAGACCCTTGTTGGACGCGTGGTCACCCGACTACGAACGTAACCAGAGAACTCGTCTAATAATGACTGCAAAAACATACATTTTTGACAAAATGGAAAGCAGGTCCAGAGCCGCATCACACAGGTACCGAAGACCCTGAAACTAATGGTCTGCTTTCTGTGACGCCTCAGGAGTCCTGCCACAGTCCAAATCATTCTGCAGCTCCGCCATGCAGTCAGACATATATTGCGCCGCCAGGGCCGGCCTCATGGCCGGCCTCATGGCCGATCCTGCCAACAGAAAAAGTGCCTTTGACACCGCCTCCATCCGCCTAACGGCTGGGTCCTTAAACGAGGGAGACCCTTCCGAAGGAATGGTCGTTGCCTTGTTCTGGCGAGCCACCGGAGGGTCCACTGCGGGGGATGCCCACTTCTTCACAAAGCTATACTCAAAGGGATAGCGTATAGCGAAGCATTTAGGTAGGGCGAAGGAATTCTGCGGACGCTGCCATTCCTGATAGACCAGGTGGTCAAAGAATGTATCATAAGGATAAGCCTTAGGCGACCTAGGTGGCCTAGCAGACCCGCAAACATATGTGGACACTTGCGACTCCCCTGCTTGGTCCAGTCGCAAGGACGCACGGATATTAGTAATCAGTGCGGCCACCAGCACTTTTTCGCCAGCAACCGAGGCCCCCTGGTCCTCTTCACCATCCGAGGGGACTAGTTCACCCTCTGAGAGTTCCACGGGGGTCCCCGTGACCCCCAAAGCCATTTCCAGTTCGGACTCTTCCCCTGAGGAACAAGGGGGAGGCGGACGCTTTTTAGGGGCCCCCAGAGCGCTGCTCGGCCCCACCCGGGGAAGAAATTCCCCAAACACTGCTCTCAGCTGGTCCAGGGACACCAGACTCCCCAGCGCAGGTTGCGCTGCCGCTGACTCCTCCTCAGAAGAACCTGCAGGGTCATCTGCCATCGTACCACCAGAACTGACCGTCAAAAACAGAAAATGACCTTACACCCCCACAATGCATCCCCACCGCCACCCCACAGAACGCCAGGGAGACCCCAGGAGGACTGCACCCACCGCTACCAGCACCCCAGGGAGAGCCCAGCTATACTTGCTGTTTTGCCCACAAGCGTTGCTCCTAGCAGGAGTGCTTAAGGACCGCCAGTAAGAAGCCTGCGCCGTCTGTAGGCAGCAGCACATTTTTTACTTCTCCAGGGACACCCAATATGGCCGCCGAAAAGGTCCACAAGAGGCTAAAGCCTGTATGCAGGCCGCGACTATGGCAAAATGGCCGCCGCTGGCACTAGAGGGAAACCCTCAGCAAAATGGCCGCGGCTATGGCAAAATGGTGGCGATCAGCAGCAAAATGGCGGCGGATCGCCACATGGCGGTACGAATGCACGAGGTGCGTTATGAACAAACAGGGTGCAGTGCGGGGAGAGGAGGGGGAAAGGGTGTAGGAGGGGGGCGAGGACACCCAGGGGGGCACTAGCCCAGCGAACACCCTCCACCGGCCGGCCAAAACGCTAAAAGACGCCCAACACCCCCCTTCCGCGCCCCTAGGGGGGGTGCTGGCCGTCCAACGGGCGTAGTGGGTATCCACTCGGTCGCAGACCTTCCTCTTATGCTGGAGAGGGATGCTGCAGGCCATAGGCCCCTGGACAGGAATCAAGTCCAGTCACCGGGCGCAAGCGGGGGTCACCCACTGGCACGGAACGGGCACGATGCGGCGGGCCCCGCCTAGGCTTAGGACTAGCTTGCATCGGTCGGCCGTGCTGGGGACAGTGCAGGATTCTAGGTATCCTCTATGCCCCAGCCGGCTTCTTGATAGCAGTCTTCATCAGATAGCTTGAAAAAAATAAAAAAGCAGTAGCAAAAAAGATGAACCGCAGGTCCCATAAGGGAGCCCGGTCTAACTCCTTGCACTAGGCATAATAAAACTGATATGCTAAGCAGAGCAGGGGGGTTATATGGGAGAGGACGGCCCCCTGGGAGGGGCCAGCTTGCTTTCTTTCTATTTGCCTAGTCAACTCCTAGTAGGATGTGCATATAACCCCCACTTGTCATTGAAGGGCTGCGTCTGTCAGTGAACGTAAGAGAAATCTGTTTGTACTGGAACCAGTAGTGGAACTACCAGGGTCGCAGCAGTCGCAGTTGCGACAGGGCCCTGGAGCTCCGCTACTGTAGGGGGGCCCGCCGTGATTGTACACTTGACATTCAGTCATTGCTTTCACAGGCACACAGTTCCGCTCTGCCCGCACTCTCGAGCACACAGTCCCCGCCCGCCCTGCCCACCCTCTCTGCCCGACACCTGCACTCACAGCGCCAGTCCCTGCCCGTTCCACCCACCCTTTCTGCCTGGCGCCCGCATTCACAGGGACACGGTCCCTGCCTGCTCCGTCCATCCTCTCCATCCGGTGCCCGCACTCATGGGGATACAGTGTCCGCCCCGCTCATCCTCTCTGCCCGGCGCCCGCACTCAGACACAGGGGCCCCCATCCATCCTCTTTGCCCACCCATTGAGTTCCGTAAGCTAAGGAGATTATGCCATGTCGGGAATGACCTAGCAGGGAGGGGGAACTGAGTGAGCTGCACGCAAGTGGTATAACTGATCCCATCCCTCAATATTAGCTGTGCCACTGATCTCACCCCCCCCATACCACCACCATTGCTGCCACTGATACCCCCTATCCACACCGCCACCACTGCTGCCACTGATACCCCCACCAAAACTGCCATCACTGATACCCCCACCCAAACAGCCACCACCGATAGCCCACACCACCACTGCGGCCACTGATACCCCCCACACACACCACCACCGCTGCCACCACTGATACCCCCCACCCACACCACCACCACTGCTGCCAC
>BLSH010004716.1:194811-208619 GCA_018402905.1 Glandirana rugosa
TTTTTCAACTCCACATTTTAGATGTATTTTTGTCTTACGTTACTAAAAGACAACACTTATTGTAAAAACCGAATACTCTAAACGTTTACATGGTAAAAATTGGTCAAACAAGCTATAGCGTATGGACTGCCGCCGACGTTCTAGCGCCTAGTACTCGCGTGAGTGACACATCGTCTCCGCGATCCCTCGTCCATTCCGCCTGAGTTACCGGCGGTCGATGGGCGCTAGCGAGTGGGGCGTCACTGTCTTACCTCTAGGCACACACATTTGGCTTCTAACGGTGGTAATGATCATTTTTTATTTTTGGAGTAGTTACACAAACTGGTTAAAAATGGTACATTTGCAAATCTCATAAGCCAAAAATGTTATTCACAACAGAAAATCATTGCATTCTGTTTTTATGTAGATTTTACACCTCAACTTTTTTTGCAATTGGGGTTGTACTATAATCCACACTCCTCCCCTCTGTGCTATACATGAAATTTTCTACATCTTCCTCCTCTGTGGAGTATAGCATCCTGCATATGCTGTACTCCACACACAATAACACACACACTGTGGTGTACATCTCTTTTCGAGCCAACATTTTCAGTCTGCCATTATAGACTGGCACAAAACAATCATTTAAATAAAGACATCCATCGTGACAAGTGTATTTTATAGAATTCAGGTTGATAGCTTGCTGTACAGTACTGCGTTCCCCAGATACATTCCCAGTAAGACATCAAGACATAACACAAGTAAGGTTTAAACAGACAAAAAAATTTATTTTAAAAATAATTTTCTCCCCAACAACTTGTACAGAAAACAAAACTGAAAATAAAATAAGAAAAGCTCTTTAGTCAAAAGAAGAATGTCATTAAATAAATAACTTGCATTTTTTTCTTTTTTAGTATAATCTACAATCGTTAAAAGAAGACAGGCTTAAAATATAAACAAATCAGGATGAGGGAATTTATGGGAGCCCTCATCTGCAAGAATATTTACCTTTGGAGTCCTGATTAAACGCTCAAGACAACATTAACAAAGAGATAGGCTTATTGTTGTGAAACATTCAAGCTTTTAACACTGCCTACTACCGAAAATGGTGTTGTGTACATACAGCAGGGCCTAGGAAATTCTTGAACACCAGCTGCAGCAGAGACTCAACCAGGTCACTGTGCAACATTGCTAAAAGGTAGTTTGGCAACATTATTGTGCCGAAAATAACCAATCCTTTAAAAAGGTGTGATGTTCAAGGAAGATGTGAATGCACTAATATTTATTTTTCCATATGGCAAATGCCAGTAGGCTTGACTTAAAAGATGAATGCATTAAATGCCTTAGCAAACTGCATTCAGCAACACTGCCTTAAACACCAACTGACTTACAGGCACATTGTGAAGGGACAACAAGAACTCAAAACCCTTAACACAACTACAATGTATAGTTTTTTTGGAGATTAAAAAAAATATATTTAATGCTTGCATTTTGTAAACATGATACATGAAGTCAGAGCAAAGACAAAGCATAGTTAGCACACCCAAGGCCTATTCAAACTTTGCTTTGTGTGCTTTCATTGTGCCAAACTACAGCACACTCGAGAGCCTTTCATGACAGAAATATGGGAGCCCGACTTGAACAAGAGTTTGCAAAGCAGATTATATACACACACATTTGTTTAATTTCACTTACTCATGACGTGCCCAAACGTAAAGAGAAACTTTAATGGTTGTGGATCTTTTTCTTTGTAAGGCTACTTTAACACTGAGGCGCTATTAGCTAAAAATAGCGCCTGTAAAGCGCCTCATAAATCCCCCCCATGTGAAAACCCTGAGTGCTTTCACACTGGGACTTTGCGCTTGCAGGACGTTACAAAAAGTCCTGCAAGCAAAATCTTTGGGGTGGTGCGGTGAACAGTGGTACACCGCTCCTCCAGCGCCCCTGCCCATTGAAAACAATGGGCAGCTCTTCCAAAGCGGCTGCACACCGCCTCAGTAGTGCTGCGTGCCGGCACTTTTACCTTCATCTTAACCCCTTGTTGGGGGGGGGGGTTTAAATGTGCCATGCTCCTGCCTGCATAGCGGCGCCGCTATAACAGTGGTAAATCACCACTGAAACTAGCTGGGATTTATCGCTACCACCCACCCGCCCCAGTGTGAAAGTACCCTACGTGTATGCACTTTCAAAATTATGTTTTAGATCTTTTAGTTGAACTATAGGTAAACACTCTGTTTTACAAATATACATTTAATGCATTACAAAGGATTCCCAGAGCACTGTGAATTATCAAGAGACAGCACAGTAGTAGCTTGTGGCTTGTCTAACTGTAAACTGTTCGTAAAGAGTCCAAGATAATGTCATCCTTAAAACATAACAAGACAGGCCAATGTGTTTTGGGGGTTTACAGGGCACTCATCAGGGCTTAAAAGCACCTCTAGAGATGATAGGTGCTGAACTGAAAATGTTTAGCCCAAATCAGTATTTTTGAACATTTTGAACCTTGATCTTCAACAATTAAAACCATTTGAGCCTAGTACCTTTCAACTTTTTGTTACTTTAAAGCCCCTCCAAAGGCTCATTTGCCCATCTAGTTAAATTTTAATGCAGAAATAAACAAATTTGCAATCTTTACTAATGTTGTGCCACTTTTCTACTGTATATCCTACCCAAAGCACCCTCTAGGGCACAGGTGTCAAACACAAGGCCCGGGGGCCAAATCCGGCCCTTCGGGTCATTTCATGTGGCCCTCACACCTTTCCTGCAGCTGTAGCACTCCTCTCATCGCCACCACCCCGTCTCAACAGTCGGCCGCAGAGTGGAGGACAGAACTCCTTCAGATCCTGCTCCTCTCTGTGCAGTGCAGCACCCCCTCATCTTCACCTCCCCTGGTCTCAGCCCCACCACAACTCCAGCTCTCCTCTGGTCCTCCTCTAGACCCTGCACTTTCTGCTTTCCAGCTCTGCCCCCACTGGGATGCAAGGAAGGGTGGGGGACCCTTGACTTCTGATGGTGGGGGGGGGGAGCTCTTGGCATCTGATGTAAGGGGGGGTGGTGCTCTGGACATCTAGTCTTACATATACAACCGGCCCTTTCAGGGCGACCATAATGCTGAATTGGCCCACGATGAAATCAAGTTTGACACCCCTTCTCTAGGGGCTCTTTTTTTTAGGAAAGTGTCTAATCAGTCATTGCAGTCTACGCTACAAACGAAATTCCACTTTCCAGGATCAAACTAGATCCAGGGCCTCGCATTCACATCTTCGAAATTGATGTCCGTTTTGTTTGACAAAAACCACAGACATAGATGCCCCCCCCCCATAAAAAGGAGGAGTCACTGCACCATCTCTTTTACTTGTACAACTTTCAACCTAAGCTTGTCCAGTAGAAATGAACAGGACTGCACACGGATACCCGCCATGGATGTAAATCCAGCTTTGATGTAATAAGTAGAGGATTTACAACATACAGTCTTTTTGCATGTACACTCCAAAGCTTTTCTTCCCAGAAAGGACTTAATCATAGAGACCATGAACAAGCCCTTTGTGGGATGACACGTTGGAGTGGGAGGTGGACACGTGAGACTATATGTTGTGAATCGTCTACTGATATTTAAACTGGCTTTACATTAGTGACTGCATCAGTGTAGGGCCCCATTCCATTCTCCTGGGCATACAACTCACAGTCAATATTTCTTAAAGCAGAATTAAGGGCAGGTGGATTTCAGGAAGTAACTGCTACAAGAATCATCTGCCATTACTTAAGATGGTTATGACTAGTAATGCCAAGGATAGTTTTTTTTAAAGGGATTTGTCAACAAAATTAGGCATGGAGACATGGATGGATTGGTGGAAAAAAACCCAATATTTTTTACTTTTTGCTATAATAAATATCAAAAAAATAAAAGTAAAAAAAAAAAAAAAAAAAATCTTCATCAGTTTAGGCCAATATGTATTCTTCTACATTTTTTTTGTAAAAAAAAAAAAAAAAAAAGCGCAATAAGCGTATATTGATTGGTTTGAGCAAAAATTATAGCGTCTACAAAATAGGGGATAGGTTTATGGCATTTTTATTTATTATTTTTTTTCACTAGTAGTGGCTGTGATCAGCGATTTTTAGTGGGACTGCGACATTGCGGCGGACAGATCGGACACTTTTGAGGGACCAATGACATTTATACAGCGATCAGTGCTATAAAAATGCACCAATTACCGTATAAATGACACTGGCAGGGATGGGGTTAACACTAGGGGGCGATCAAGGTGTTAAATGTGTTTCCTGAGAGGTGTTTCTAACTGTGGGGGGAGTGGACTGACTGGGAGTACAGAGAGATTGCTGCTCCTAATCACTAAGAACAGACAATCTCTCTCCACTCCCCTGAGAGAACAGGGACCTGTTTGTTTACATTGACAGATCCCCATTCTGGCTCTGTGGAGCGATCGCGGGTGGCCGGCGGACATTGCGGCTGTCGGTTACGTACGTTGGGTCCGGCACGGAGGCACGCGCCCACTGTATCTATTGCATGAAGCGACATACAGCTACGGCAATTCGCGCAATAGAGACAAACTGCCGCAGTATAACTACGGTGGCTCGTCGGCAAGTGGTTAAAGTGTATACAAAACGAAAAATTCTCTTAAGATAAAGTCTCAGAGCAAGGACTTTTAAAATGTGTTAGCATCCCATATTTCTATCTTGACAAAGTCTCTTTCTTTTAACAAAACTATAAGAATCTTAGCTAGAGGCTACGTTCCTCATGTTTTCTATGAACTATATAATGTGAATGAGGCAATTCTAGGAGCAATTTTACCTTGCAGCAATTCTTTTGCATTTTTCATTTGGCAAGAGTGCCATCTATATAATGCTTTTAAATTAGGCTGAAAACATTCAGCGGAATAATTATTGCCATTAATAAAAGTAGGAAAGGTGGAGTTGGACGTCATACAATTTATTAGTTAATTTGCACTTAAAAATGAGTCTTTCCAAAATACTTAGCACTTCAATTTACCAAACAAATTCAGTGAATTTACACTTGGCAAAAGAATTTTCACTTAATGAATGTAGGGACTTCAATCACTCGGGGTGGGGGTTTGTGGGCGGGGAGTAATGTTTGCAGAGTGCATTTATACCACATTCACTAAGCTAAGTGAACATTCCCTTTTGTAAAATGAACATACTCAATTTCTTCAGTAAAACAGGGTCTCAAGTCACTTATACAGGGGACTGGAGATTCAGATCTTTGAAGGCATCTGACGTACTTACTATAAAGGTGCATCTTAAAAAAAAATAGAATATCAAAAACTTAATTTATTCCAGTAATTTATTTCAAAAAGTGAAACTCATATTTTATATAGAGGTGTTACACACAGAGTGACATATTTCAAGCATTTCCTTTTTTTAATTTTGAGGATTATGGCTTACAATTAGTGAAAACTCAGAACTCAGTATCTCAAAAAATTAGATTACATAAGACAAAAAAAATAGTTTCAGTGGCGCTTTTCTGCTGTTTTATAGCGGCGCCACTATGCAAGCAGGAGCGGGGCGCTTTTAACCCCCCACAATGCGTTAAAAAGGGGTTAAAAGTGCTGGCGCACCCAAAATGGTGTTCATCCGCTTTGGAAGCGCTGCCCATTGATTTCAATGGCAGGGGCAGTGGAGGAGCGGTTTATACACCACTCACCGCACCAAAGATGCAGCTTGCAGGACTTTTCCTAACGTCCTGCAAGCATTCCTGCCCCAGTGTGAAAGCACTAGGCTTTCACACTGAAGTGCATTGGGATGAGTTTTTCAGGCGCTTTACATGTGCTGTTTTTAGCGCAAAAGCGTCTGAAAAACTCCTCAGTGTGAAAGGGGTCTTACTGAAAAGTATGTCCATTCACAGTATAGTATGCGCTATACCAATACTTGGTCGGGGCTATTTTTGCATGAATTACTTCATTAATGCAGTGTGGCATAGAGGCGATAAGCCTGTGAGACTGTTGAGATGTTATGGAAGCCCAGGTTTCTTTGATAGCGGCCTTCAGCTCGTCTGCATTGTTGGGTCTGGTGTCTCATCTTCCTCTTGACCCCAAATTATCAAGGGCTGAGGAAAATTTAGCATTTCATTTGGAAATCAAGGTCCCAGAGTTTGGAGGAAGAGGAGAATAGCAACATCCAAATTGCATGAGGTCCAGCGTGAGGTTTCCACAGTCAGTGATGATTTGGGAACAATGCCATCTGCTGGTGTTGGTCCACTGTGTTTTATCAAGTCTAAAGTCAGCGCAACCCTCTACCAGGAAATTCTAGAGCACTTCATGCTTCCCTCTGTTGACCAGCTTTATGGAGATGCCAATTTCATTGTCCAGCAGGACCTGGTACCTGCCCACACTGCCAAAAGTACCAATACCTGGTTTAATGATCATGGTATCACTGTGCTCGATTGGCCAGCAAACTCGCCTGACCTAAACCCTATAGAGAATCTGTAGGGTGTTGTCAAGAGGAAGATGAGAGACACCAGACCCAACAATGCAGACAAGCTGAAGGCCGCTATAAAAGCAATCTGGGCTTCCATAACACCTCAACAGTGCCACAAGCTGATCGCCTCCATGCCACGCCACATTGATGCAGCAATTCATGCAAAAGAAGCCCCGACCAAGTATTGAGTGCATACTATACTGTACATGAACATACTGTACTAAATATTTAGCAAGCCAACATTTCTGTATTAAAAATAATTTTTTATTGGTCTTATGTAATATTCTATTTTTTTGAGATACTGAATTTTGGGTTTTCACTAGCTGTAAACCATAATCATCAAAATTTAAAAAAAAAAAAGAAAAAAAAAAAAGAAAGAAATGCTTGTCATATATCACTCTACGTGTAACACATCTATATAAAATATACGCGATTCACTTGTTGAATTGAATTACTGAAATAAGTTAACTTTGTGATGATATTCTACATTTTTGAGATGCACCTGTATATGAAGGTATAAACAGCTTTCATCACCTGGGGAAACTGGAATAGGTATTTGTGATATTCATCAGTGCCCTAGAGTGAATGTACATGAATGTTAAAATGAGGAACACTTGATTTTTAGAGGAATGTAAATAGCAATTTCAATAGTGCAGTGTGACTATCAATTTTTCACACATCAAAGCAGGCAATTTGGGTAGAAAACAGTTTAAGTATGGGTAGGTTATTAAATACTGGGATGAATCCCATGTAAATACAGGAACATCAAACATCCAAGCAGACAGTTTTGATGGGCCTCAAATCCATTTAGGCTTCTTCACTGGACATGATGTCTGGTATTACGTCTAACAAAGATTTGAATAGTTTTAAAGCTTGAATTTGAAATCTATTGAGCTTTATAATAAATTGTATCACTTTAAAACCACATTACCTACTACCAAGTCAAAAATAATATTAAGACTACAGGTTGACTTCAACAATTACTCCTCAATGCTCCAGAAATAATAAGGAAATTAACCTTTCTTAGCCTAAAAAAATGCCCAAGGTTGTAATACTACTTCTTAAGTGCATCTACTCCTAAAATATAGACATTTGTATTTATTAATTCTTAACAGGCTGCAAAATAGCACCAAAACAAGCACTGACTGACCTTTATAGCTGCAGGCACTGTGGAGAAATTCATATGCAAGCTAACAATGAATTGGCAACTCCTGTTTCTTGTAGCAGACACCTGACAGTCCTCAAATGTAAACAGTAGGTGCTTATGCTGTTAGAAACAGATTTCACAGTCTCAGTTGCGATGTTTGAAAATGAATTCTTTCACAGTACCTGCACCTACAGAGGTCAATGAAGACTTGTTTTAACATGCTTTTACTGTTAAAGAACATGCAAACACTTTGATGTTGATAATCTCGGCTTAGATGCAGTTTAAGTTCTGGCTCTTTGTGTTACCTGTAAATAGCATGTGTTAGTCTACAAATCAATCTGTTTACGCTTGTGCAAACCCTTGGATCCAGGTCCTATTCATTGCCTTTACTTCTCTTCAAAGTGAAATTAACCCCCATATTCATTAGTCAAATGCAACAGCCTCGGTGGCCAGTGGAAACTGGCATTTGACATTTGAACAGGAATGAGGTATAATGTGGGGTGGGGGAGAAAATCTCAACTTCGAAAGCAGTGAAAGCCCTGTATATAATCTAGGCCTAGGTATTAAGAGGCTCCATGGGATCAATTTGTAAGACTCATAAGGGTACTTCAGGTACCACAAAATTGCAGAATTTCAGCAGTACTGTTCTTAGGCCATGCCATGTTCACGTTAAGTAGTGAATGTATGTGTCTACTACTAGTTTAAGAGAACTGAAAATTTGCCTTAAGTGACTGGGATGAACTGCCATCGTACAATTCCCTACATTCAGAATTACTTTCCTTAGCATGGAGAAATTTTGATAACCTGATAACCCCTAAATATACTTTCTTTGCCCTGGTGTTCTGACATTACATTTTATTTTAATGACCAATGTTGGCAAATAAAATATCACATATCAATTATCAATATACATTTGCTTGGAAAATGTAACAGTGGATTGTAAAAACAACAGATGGATGTAAACAGTGTAAATATAGCAAATTTTATGGAAAAAAATATCTATTTTGACCTTTAAAGAAAAACTGTACACATAAGAAAACTTTTCTGGCTCCCACCTACTTATCATAATTTCACAAATTGGGGGGGGGTCTTTCATAACAGTTATCCCTGTATAAATAAACAAGCCACTGCCTTAAGCACAACTGAAGCAATAACTATTTTTTAGCTCTCAACAGAACAGAAAAGGATCTCTGTCGAGTTCTCACGAATGTGTCTCCATCTGGCAGATTTTTTGCACATCCTTTCTATTTGCCAGGAAATCACAATCAGTATACAGACAGCAAACAGTTTTAGCTGGAGTTGAGCTTCAAAGCAGAACTGATGTAAACACAACCAAATTAAAATCAAAAATTGTCATGTTAACAAGCAAGACAGAACAATTGATTGCAGATTAATGATGTGCACAATATACCAAACAGGTAGAGCTCAAGGCTAGTTTGAATAAAAGGAGGAAATACCTTAATTTATATAACACAATGTAGTCATTCTTGATGGCTTTTTGCCTGTCATCTGGAGACTGCAAAATGTATGGGTTAAGGGGATGCTATTACCCAAAAAATGATATATAGAGAGTATTGTAGCTTAACAAATCCCATGAATGATTACAATTTTACAGGAGCACAGTGGCCTATGGTTCCTATGTGATATTCTGTATTTTATCAGCTTTGAAGGGAGAACTCTTCAGGGGTTGGAAAAATAAGACCAGGTTGTTATTTACGTAACTAGTGACCGTAAGGAAAACAGGGAGACCTGTGACAAGTGAACACCAGTTCTAATGCGGATAAATACATTTACTCCACTTATCCATAATTGAGCAGATAGGATTGAAGTTTGGTCCCATCTACTCATTACATAGAATAGCCACAGGACCCATCCTAAACTATTCTCATACTGGTTTAAAAATCTCTTAAATATAGGACGCTGAAGGGTTAAACAAAGAACTTTAAATGAATGGCATTGTCCCATGATGGAAAGAAAAACAACATATTGGCTGCGTTACTGTGGTAAACACTTATGATCACTACTTACCTCTGCTCTGCATACGCATACTAATCTTTTAAAGACAACTCAATGTTAATTAGGAAAGGGAGGTGTGTTTTTCTAAAACCCTAAAGGCATGTCTGCAAAGAAAAAAGGTTTTTTTTTGAGGTCCAAAAAAAAAAAAAATAGCATTTGACATTTACTGGGCATTTCTGAACCCCGATACCCCTCTGTTACTACCATGGTTTCCTGTAATGGCACAGTGTGCAAAGGACAAAGATTTCAAATGCTTAAGCTTTTTCAGGTAGCACAGACAGTGAAGATCGGGAGTAGCTGGAAAGTATTACCTCTTATTTGCAGGCATGCCTTTGCTTTTGGGTTTTAAAATGGTGACAGTCAATACTTAACAGTCTAAGGGAACTTGCACACCGAACCGATGTATGAACATTGCACATTCCTGGCAGAAAAAACTCCCCCACAGGATTATCTGCATAGCACTTGTGCGTATTTGCAAGTACATGCACACAAGCTTAAAAAATATTCTAACTTTATTTTAATAAAGGAAGTGTGGTGTACATGTACAGAAATACTGACTGGCAGCGCAGATTTTTGTCTTTTTCTTCTACTGATCTATATGCAGATCATGTTTACACACCTGTGTGTATAGGCACATTGCAAACAATGATCTGAATTTACAGAAAGAAAAAAAATGCCTGTACACCTAAAACCCTGGCAGCAAGTGCGCAAGAGGCCAAAACGTTCCTAACACCCTTTATAGTTCCAATACTTAGTGGTGAGAGGAAATCACGGGCTGCATGCCTTGGTAGTGCCTCATACAAGGGCTTTTAACCCCTTCCAGCCCACGCCTGGTGCTCATTTAACAGGGTTAATAATTACTAGAGACTGAGAGCAGTCTATGGAAGTTTGGTCACCTCAGCTGCCCATTGACGCATATGTGCAGTGTGTGGGTATTAGAGCCCACCTTCTTTGCCAATGCACATATGCGTTACGTGGATGGCAAGAGGTTAAGCAGTAGATCTGATGAAAGGAGACCTGGAAATGTTATTTACACACCATTACATTCTCTTTCCTACAATTTCATAGGCCATCAACACAAGATGTGAGTTGCTCTTTTAAGTGTTGCATGTGGGAGCAATACATTTTAGCAAATCTGTACATATCAGCTATGATTTCAGCATATATAAATATACATGTAAATAAATATACATATGCTCATAAGACACATGTATGGATATTATTACAAATGACTACACAGGTATAATTGTAGGCATACTCTTCTTTACATGTCATTTGGAGCCAGTAAGACATGTAGAATAAATTAAGATAATTTATCAGTGTGTGGCTGCATATAATATCACTCTGTCACATCCTTACTTTCCTCCCTTCTATTCTGCCTAATAAGCCACCCTTATTCTGTTATAGTAATGTGACAGTTCCCTTTCACCCTGAGTCATGTGGCATACTGCACTCCAGAAGTAATTAGTGTTGGCACCAAACTCCCAGAATGCCTTGCTGCTCTTCGTCACAGGACTTGCTAAAGAAAAAAAAAAATTCCAAGGCCAAATAGGACCTCAACCACCGACTCTAGAATGTCTTTAATAGTGGGCTTTTATGAGCTTAAAATAAAAGGTTATATACTAAGGCAACTTTTCATGTCACTGAGGTCCCCCCAGAGTGCACCATTAAGTGCAAATAAAGTCCTTTAAATAACACTGGATAATTAAAAAAAAACGCACACAAATGTTTGCAAATGCATTTCCCCATATACACAAACAGAAAATCATAGGACCTACAGTGACAGGCAGTTTAACGTTTTAAAAAAAAAAAAAGGATGGGAAAGATGGGTTCAGTGTATCCATGATAATGACCTGAGTCAATCAGAGCCTCCCATGTCTTCATTCTCAGGAAGGTAGTAATCCAGACCAGATGGTATAGAAGAAATGTTAAAAACATGGCTAAAGGAGCATAGTGCTCTGATTGAGAATCTGGTTAAGAATTACCTGATGTAACACTGCTAATTAATGGCAGGCTGAATCCCCTACCCTGTACTCTTCCGGTGAGGGGCGGTGGCGTGGGGGTGTTTGGAATTCTCCATCCGTTTATTTCTATGCCCACAGTAAACCCAACTGGTCCCATTGCTACTTCCCACTGCACTTGAGCTCAAGGATCAGATGTGCACTTTTTCGTTCATGGTATACCGCAGTATCTGGAAATCCAATTGCTATGTAGCCACATGAGGAGGTGATGGGATAGCCACAAATTCACGCAGGATATTGCGGGCCATCTCAATGTTATTGTGGGCAATGACTAAGGCTTTATTCACATCTTGCTGAGAATATCCCTGGCTCAGTAAACTCTCAATCTCGCTGGAGAGGGGAGAAGCGTCACCACCAGGTGGTGCAGGGCGACGCTCAGAGTTCATCCTCCTTGGAAAGGGCTTTGGGGGGCGCTCTGGAACAGGTGATGACTCTTGGAGTCCTGAAAGAAAAATCAATTTTAAGCAAATGTAATATTCTGCATAGCTACAGTACTGTGTCCATATATATATATATATATATATATATTAGACAAATACGATTTTGTCTAAAAGATGGGAAACCTATTCATTCTGGCTACAGTAAGGACTGTCATCTTGCTTCCTTAATGAGATGGTTAATTAGAGCCATAGATCGCCTCCAAGATTTCTACAAGTAGTGTCCAGACAAATTAATATAAATGTTACAATATAAGTGGATGTAGTGCATTATCGCCATGCTTTTCCACTTCTTCAGGAGATGTTGAGAGGTAATATCTGCAAACTGAGGCAAGTCCAATCAACAGTTAAAATCGGAAATTAAATCCTGCTATGTGCGTCTGTCTTTTGCAACAAAGGGTATTGGGAAGGGACATGGATACAAAAATATTTATTTCAAATGGCCACAAGAGGTCACTCTTCACACCAGGAATACTGCATCTGTTCACTTAGCCCAGTGGTTCTCAACTCCTGTCCTCAGGACCCACCAACAGGCCAGATTTTTAGTATTACCTTGAAGAGATGCAGACTAGAATACTGCAAGCAGCAAATGATATCACCTGTGATGCATTTCAGTTATCCTTGCAGTGACTGTTTATCCAATGTTGGAAGATCCCAGCCACTGCACATCGAAGAACTAGCCTCAGATGTTCTTGACTAAAATAGTAATAATACCCAGTTCTAATATTTTACGTTCCCTGAAAAACACAAAACTTTACAGTGAAAGACAAGACAACATTTATGGGTTATTTTACTAAAGCTTCCAGTTTTTTTTTTTTTTGTCAAAGCTTATTTGAACAAGCTGACTGGCTTCCATGCACAGCTGCACTAGAGTTCCACTCTACGTTTTAGTAAAGCAACCCGTGTCTTGAATAACGTGGACAGAACGAACCTCAGTTAGATTTACAGTGCTGTCTGCATCCTTGTTGGAAAGATAAGGAAAGGAAAGGAGAAATCTCCCACTTGGTAAATGAGCACGTGTCAACCTACCATCAGTTTTGAAAGTTTGTCTGTACATATGTTAAAGACCAAACTTATAAAAATCACAATATCCCCTCTTACGTAGGGTCGCTAGATAATCTGGAAAGTAATTATTTGAGTAATGCAAGAGAAATGTTTATGTACCTGCTCCAGAATCTCTGCTGGTAGTCGCGGAACTGAAGGTAGGTACAGCGTTTGAGATATCAGAAAGTGTTCGGCGAGCAGGGGCCATTGGCAAGTTTGACTTTGGTACCTCATACCCATCATCTTCATCCTCAGGCCCATTGCTTGACGTGGCAGCGCACTCCTCTGTGTTTACAAAGAAAAATATTAAAATAAATTTTTTGGTTTCACAAGATTAGTTATCAAATTCATGAAAATCAGTCGTCATCTTGTACCAAAAAGCTTATCCTAAAATGACATTCATGTTGTAACGAAAAAAGTCGTAATGACTTTTTCAGTCAAACACCGAAAATCTGAAAATATAATATCTTAAACTGTAGACGAGTCTGTCAATTATACCATATTCCTGAAAAACCATGTTCTACTGCTGACTAAAAGTACTTAAACTATTGATTAGAACACTTTGGTTTTTTAAATAAAATTATAAAAAGAAACATTTGTGTCTCCTCACGCGACGGTGCAGTTCGTTACCCGGACTCCTACTTCTACTACCCATACTCCATGGTTTCAGTTTGAACGGTTACCGGGGACGAGCGGCTTGTGAAAGACTATAGA
>BLSH010004717.1:9091-23704 GCA_018402905.1 Glandirana rugosa
TGTAGTTAAATGTAAAATCTTTATATATTTTTTTTTAGTGCTCTGTACGCAGCGCTGCTGTACGGATCTTTGCGTAGCAGTGTGCATTGTGTCAGACCAGTGGTTCTCAACCCTGTCCTCAAGTACCCCCAACAGGCCACGTTTGCAGGTTTTCCTTAATCTTGCACAGCTGCTTAAAATCAGAGTCAATGTCTTGGTATTTTGGACAGCTATTTTATCTAAGGGAAATTCCCAAAACATGGCCTGTTGGGGGTACTCGAGGACAGGGTTGAGAACCACTGTCGTAGACAACAATGCATCTGTTTACAGATTCATAAATGTAGCATTTGTTTACTCCCATGTGCAACTGGCCTAAGATAGATATGGTGAATACCATGTGGAAATCTCTTGATTCAAAAGAAAACCTTAAGAATTTGAGACCTAGGATGGTGCTACTGCTTTTCCCATTTCTGTGATAACAGATTTCAGACTAACCCCAATTATTGATTTTACTAAATTTAGGTGGGAAAATGTGATTTTGGTACTTACATTAAATCCATTCCTGGAGTTTATTGATCGACACTGGAATTCATTGAATTCCAAATGAAAAAAAATACTGTGGGCCAGCCCCAGTATATCCCCTCTTTCTGCCAGTATGCTTCAGTTTTGTGGAATAGCAGAACCAAGAGCATGATTAGAAACCCATGTCCCTCACAGAACTCTAAGAAATAGATAGACCGATAAACATTCAAAAGCAGTCCAAGTGAAAGTTGGGCAACAGCAACAAGAGAACAATACTCCCACAAAAAAAAGCCCAACAGAACAGAGGACTGTCTGAAGCTCAAAGCGGCAACTGAAACTGGCATCAGAATGGGCTTGGATTACCCCCACCTGGTAAAATTTTAGAAATGCGTAAACAGAAGACTAGATGGCAGCCTTACAAATTTGGCAAACTACTGATACTTAAACACTCAAGAAGCACTAAACCAAATGTATACCACTGCGCTACCCTATGTAAAAAGAAACTTAATCTTGACACAGCTGCAGAGTATCAAGTGGGGGATTGACCACTCAAGAGTGAATAAAGTGAAAAGAATATGCGCTTTGTGTCATAAACTCAATACAATAAATTAAATCTGTGTATAACTCAAAAATGTGACAATATAAATAAAGAATATTGGGTTGTGAATATGAATCAACATAAACAAAAATATCCTTGCACAAAAAAAACCTCAAGAAGCACTCACTGATCTAGTAGAGCACGCCTTAAAGGTGACCTTAATCCCGAAAGGCAATGTGGGTGTACCTGACTCCAGCACCCTCTCTCTACCACAATTGAATGTGTTTTTTTTTTCTTTTTTTTGTGCTACAAAGCAGCAAGAATGACTGAGGGATGCTGGGAATAGGAGGGGTTATACTGGGCTAGCCCACAAACCTTTTTTGCTTGCTGGTGCTCAATTCTCTTGTATGCGGCAATATAACCCATTGATCAATGAATTCCAGTCTCTCAATGAATGAAAGTGAAAATTTTAAAACTTGTAGAAAACATGTTCCCCATTCTGAAAGTGCTAACCAAATGATCACTCAAATTGTCAAAAATAAGATTTTTTGACTTACTGTAAAATCCTTTTCTTTGAGTTCATTGACAGACGCAGCCTCTCATTCTTGACATGTGGGGGTTTATGCAGCTTTCACTAGGAGTGGACTAGGCAGAACGAAGTTCAACTCAAAGCAAGCACAGCCCCTTCCAGGGGCAGTCCTCACTCACATAACCCCTCCAGCCCTGCTTCAGCAAACCAGTTCGTAGAAAGCAGTACAAACTCAAACAAAGAGGAGCGGGTGCTGCGTCTGTCAATGAACTCAGAGAAAAGGATTTTACGGTAAGTCAAAAAATCCTATTTTCTCAATCGTTCATTGACAGACGCAGCCTCTCATTCTTGACATGTGGGGATGTCCCAAAGCAGTGTCACAACGAGGGGTGGGCAACAAGAACAACAGTGCCCAACAAAAGAGTTCTCCGGGAGGTGCCAGACGCGCCTCACACCACAGCCTGCAAAACTTTGCGGCCGAAAGCAGCATCAGAAGAAGCTGCAACATTAACTCTGTAAAACTTAGAAAAAGTGTGCACCGAGGTCCAAGTGTCCGCCTTGCACACCTGAGAAACCGACGCCTGGTGTCGGAAAGCCCAGGAAGTACTAATCGCCCTGGTAGAGTGAGCAGTGACCGGAAAGGGGGGCGCCCGGCCCCGAACAGCATACGCAAGGGTCACTGTCTGACGTATCCAACGGGAAATGGTGGATGACGAGGCCGCCATTCCCTTGCGTGGACCATCCACCTCGACAAAAAGTGCATCAGACCTCCGAAACGAGGCCGTGACTGCCAGATACACTCGCAACGCCCTAACCACATCCAGGGAGTGCAAGGCAACCTCCTTAGGATGAGATGGGCGCGGACACAGCAAAGGAAGGACAATGTCCTCATTGATGTGAAATGAAGAGACCACCTTCAGTAAGAAGGAGGGAGAGGGACGCAAAACCGCCTTGTCCCTGTGCAGGACCAAGCACAGGGACCTACAGGACAGAGCCGCCAGCTCAGACACCCGCTTAGCGGATGTAATTGCCACCAGAAAGGCCACTCTCTGCGAAAGCAGTTGCAGAGAAATTTCCCTGATATTTTCGAAAGGCGGCTTCTGTAGCACAGAAAGGACCAGATTAAGGTCACACGGCGCCAAAGGCAACCGAACCTGGGGGGAAACATAACAAACCCCCTGGACAAAGGTACAAATCAGGGAATGCGTCGCCAAGGGACGCCGAAAAAATATTGCCAGGGCAGAAGTCTGCCGCTTAAGTGTACTCAACGCCAGCTTGTGATCTAGGCCTTGCTGACGGAAGACCAACACCTGAGCCACGAAAAAGAACGGGGGTTCCAACCCCCCACCTCACACCAAGCAATGTAGGCCTTCCATGTGCGGTGATAGATCTTCTGCGAAGTGGCCTTATGCGCTTTGAGCATAGCGGGAATGATGGACTCAGAGCCCCCTATCCTTTAACACCTGGGACTCAATAGCCAGGCCGTTAAAGCCAGCGAGGGTAAAGCAGGGTGCAAGATGGGCCCCTGTGAGAGCAGGTCCTCGCGAAGCGGGAGCCGCCAGGGGACGTCGACCACCATCTGCACCACGTCGGCGTACCAAGGACGCCGAGGCCAATCTGGTGCTACCGGAATGGTTGGGATCCCTTCCGCCTCTACCCTGCGCAGCAGGCGCAGGAGTAACGGGAGTAGAGGGAAGGCATAGTGCAGCCGGTACCGAGACCACGGAGGCACGAGGGCATCCGCCGCCAGCGGATCCCTTGTTCTGCTCACGAAGGCCTGCCCTTCCGGTTGAGCTCCACGTCTGGCGTGCCCCACCTCTGACAAATCTGGTGGAACACCTCCGGATGCAGGGACCACTCTCCCTGATCCAGCTTCTGGCGACTGAGATAGTCCGCCTGCCAGTACTCTATGCCCGGGATGTGAACGGCGGAGATTGCCGGCACGTGAAGCTCTGCCCACTGCAGAATGTGGGCCACTTCCGCTGCTGCTGCCTTGCTTCTTGTTCCGCCCTGATGGTTCACATAAGCCACCACCGTGGCTTGTCTGACTGGACCCGAAAAGGACAACCGAGCAGCCTCCCCGACAAGTGGGAGATGCAAAGCCTGATAGCCCGCAGCTCCAGCACATTGATCCAGTCCAGGGGAAGAAACGACTTCCCCTGCTCCAAGGTCGGGGTCCGTAGCCACCGGGTGAGGGAGCTTTGAGTCCGGTGATCCAAACTGATAACCCGATCCAAGGAGAGTGGAGACTTGTCCCACCCCAGCAGGATTGCCCGCTGCAGGAGCCGGGTGTGACTCTGGGCATAGGGCACCTCTTCGAAGGAGGAGACCATCAGCCCCAACACCCGCATGCAAAACCTGAGAGAGGACCTCCGCTGAGACAGCAGGGCCCGCACCGCCCCCTGGAGTGTCAAGACCTTGGCGGCAGGGAGAAACACCTTCGCCCGCTCCGTATCCAGGACCAAGCCCAATTATTCCAACCGGCGCAATGGAGCCAGCACCGACTTCGGAAGGATGATCACCCAGCCAAAGTCATTCAGGAAACTAAGGGTGCTGTCCAGACTCTCCGACAAGGGCAGAGGCAGACTCCGCCCACAGGAGGAGATTGTCGAGATATGCCACCACTGCTATGCCCCTCTGCCTCAGCAGAGCCAGCACTAAGGCCAAGAGCTTGGTGAAGACCTGAGGGGCTGAGGCAGACCGAACGGAAGGGCCACAAACTGGTAGTGCAGATCCCCCACTGCAAAGCGCAGGAAGCACTGGTGGTGTACACATATGGGCACATGTAAATACGTGCTCTTTATGTCCAGGGAGGCCAGGAAATCTCCTTGCCTTAGAGCCGCCACCACAGAGCGTACAGATTCCATCCTGAATTTCTACGCCCTCACAAAGAAGTTGAGGGCCTTCAGGTCCAGGACAGGCCTGACCCCGTCTTTTTTCGGAACCACAAAAAGATTGGAATAAAAACCGCAGAAACGTTTCACAGCAGGAACCGGGACAATCACCCCCTGATGGAGCAGGACGTGCACGGCCCCGAACAGGGCATGCAGCCGTTCTGGGGGAAGCCTCAGATTGGAGGCGAAGAACCTGTCCGGGGGTTGGGTACGGAACTCTATCTTGTACCCGGACGAAACCACCTTGCGCACCCAGAGATCCGAGATGCGAGAGGTCCACGAACCGTAAGAGCCGTCCCCACACCCCAACCACGGGCGACCCATCATGCGGAGGAGGACTTCTCCTCCGCCTTTTCGGACTTACGCTGCCAGGGATGCTTCTGGCCCACGGCGGGGGCCTTGGCGGGCTGAGAACCCTTGTTCGAGGCGCGTGGTGCATGAAAAACCTTTTTTGCGCAGAAAAGGAAGGGCCCGCCCTGCGCAGGGGCTCCTTGCCCCGTCTGGGTTCCAGAAGAAAAGTACTCTTCCCCCCGTGTAATCCTTGATGATTTCGTCGAGGGAAGCCCCAAAAAGGCGACCCCCTTCAAAAGGCAGGTCCGTCAGGCCCTTCTTTGACGCCTGGTCTCCTGACCAGCAACGCAACCATAACAGCCGTCTAATGACGATTGCGAACATGGACAGTTTTGACAGCATGGGGGCCATGTCAAGGGCCACATCACAGAGGTACTTCAGTCCCTGAATCAACTGGTCTGCCATCTGCACAGGTTCCGGAGGGGCCTGGAAAGTCACCAGAGCCTGGTGCACAATAGTCGCCCATTCCTTAAGCACCTGTGCCACAAGCGCAGACGCCAGCGTCGGCCGCATAGCCGACCCCGCGACCAGGAACACCGCCTCAGTCCTCCTGTCGGTCGGGTCTTTGAAAGATGGAGAGCCCTCCATTGGGATAGTGGTCGCCTTGTTCAGTCGGGCCACCGACGGATCCACTGTCGGGGACTTCCACAGCAAGGTATCCTCAAAGGGATAACGCACAGAAAAACGTTTTGGCATGGCAAAGACCCCTGAGGACGCCGCCACTCCTTGTAAACGAACTGATCAAAGTACGACAAATAGGGGAATGCCTTAGGTGCCTGGGCCGGCTTATGCGACCCAAAAGCATACGGCGCCCCCGGGGTTGCAGCCGGGCCCAGCTTCAGCATCTCACGTACCGCTGAAACCAAAGAGCCCACCAGAACCCGTTCACGAGCCGCAGTGGCCCCCGGGGGCTCCTCCTCATCCGAGGGGTCCCCGAGTTTACCCTCCAACAGCTCTAGGGGGATCCCCGACACCGTGGAGCCCTCCTCCAGCTCCAAGTCCTCCCCAGAGGACAGAGGAGGAGGTGGGCGTTTGCTCGCCACCCCCCTGGTCACGGATCGGTTCTGCCCGGGAGAAATATCCCTCCAGGAGGGCCGTCAAGGTGTGCAGCGAGACCACCGGTCCCAGCGCCGCCTGGTCCCCGCCGGAGACCCCTGGCTGGGAAGCCCCAGCTTCAGCCGCCATAGCCTGCACCCCGTGTGACACCGGAAGTGTACCGCCAAACCGCCCCCCAGGGAGCCCTCACGGAACAAGGCCCAACGCGGCCGACCCCGCGTACAGCTAAGGGTCGGCTCGCATCCGTCGGCCGCGCTGGGGAGACTCCCTGGATCTAGGATATACAGCCTGTCACCCAGCCGGCTGCTTGTTTGTACTCTTCTATCAGATTTTCGTGAAAAAAGAAAAGAAAGAAAAAAGCAACGGGGAACTGCAGATCCCAGCAGGGAGCCAGGTCCAACTCCTTGCACTAGGCATAAAAAACTGGTTTGCTGAAGCAGGGCTGGAGGGGTAATGCGAGTGAGGACTGCCCCCTGGGAGGGGCTGTGCTTGCTTTGAGTTGAACTTCGTTCTGCCTAGTCCACTCCTAGTGAAAGCTGCATAAACCCCCACACGTCAAGAATGAGAGGCTGCGTCTGTCGAACGATTGAGAAATCAAAATATATCAGTAAATTATTACATGTTATAACTGGGTAAGTTGTGATGTATGCATACACTATATTGTCATAAGTATTGAGACGCCTGCCTTTACACGCACATAAACTTTAATGGCATACCAGTCTTAGTCCGTAGGGTTCCATATTGAGTTGGCCCACCCTTTGCAGCTTTAACAGCTGCAACTCTTCTGGAAAGGCTGTCCACAAGGTTTAGGTGTATATGGGAATGTTTGGCCATTCTTCCAGAAGTGTATTTATGAGGCCAGGCACTGATGTTGAACGAGAGGGCCTGGCCCGCAGTCTCCAATTCATCCCAAAGGGGTTGAAGTCAGGACTCGACAAACTTGCTTATCCATGTCTTTATGGACCTTGCTTTGTGCACTGGTGTGCAGTAATGTTGGAAAAGGAAGGGGCCATCCCCAAACTGTTCCCACAATGTTGGGAGCATGAAATTGTCCAAAATATCTTGGTATGCTAACGCCTTAAGAGTTCCCTTCACTGGAACTAAGGGGCTAAAGCCCAACCTGTGAAAAAACAACCCCACACCATAATCCCCCCTCCACCAAATTATTTGGACCAGTGCACAAAGCAAGGTCCATAAAGACATGCATAAGCAAGTTTGGAGTGCAGGAACTAGACTTGCCTGCACAGAGTCCTGACCTCAACCCAATAGAACACCTTTGGGATAAATTAGAGCAGAGACTACTAGCCATGCCTTCTTGTCCAACATCAGTGCCCAACCTCACAAATGTGCTTCTGGAAGAATGGTCAAACATTCCCATAGACACACGCCTAAACCTTGTGGACAAGCCTTCCCTGAAGAGTTGAAGCTCTTATTGCTGCAAAGGGTGGGCCAACTCAATATTGAACCGTACGGACTAAGACCGGGGTGCCATTAAAGCAAAGCTCCACCCAAAAGGGGAAGCTCCGCTTGTTTGCCTCCTCCTCCGCTGCCACATTTGACGTCTTTTGGGGGGAGCGGATACCTGTCAAAACCAGGTACCCACTCCCACTTCCAGGTAAGATTGCCGCAAATGTTGTGCGGCAATCTATGAAACTTCTGGCCCCTCCTCCGGTGCCTTCTGGGAGACACACAGGTCCCAGAAGACAGCGGGACCATTCAGAAAGTGCAGTGCGACTCGTGCCGTAAGGCTTTACTTCCTGTTTCCCTTTGTGAAGATGCCAGCCCCTGCACCTGGAGCTGATGTACAGTTAAGTGTTCTTATATTAAAAGTCAGCAGCTACAGTATTTTTAGCTGCTGACTTAATTCTGCTGGAACGCCTCTTTAAAGTTTATGTGTGTGTAAAGGCAAGCGTCCCAATACTTTTGACAATATAGTGTATTTATCCAACATACACTGCCAGCTTGGTTAGTGTATGAGCCTGAGACACTTTCAAAGAGAACTTGCAACTGCATATGCACTAGCTCTTCTCTCCTAGTATATTCGGTACCTACTGCAATATTGGATAAATTGAAATATGGTTATGAATGTCCTTTGCATATAGCGTTGCCATCTGGAACCCTCTCTTGAACAGGCAGATTGCTTTAATTATTGTTTCCATTTTGTACCGTTCAGAGCAGATTCACACTACTGTGTTGCAGTAAAACATGTAATTGCACCACAACACAAGATAAAGCACAGCTCGTATTGTTGTTGTGCCATTCACTTTGAATCACACTCAAACACATACATTTAAACTTTTTTTCTAATTTTATTAACGAGCCTGCGGTGCGCAAAAACTACACATCATAAGGGATCCAAAAGAGTGTATGTGAACACAAAAAAAGTGCACTTGGGGGGGGGGGGGGTGACAGTCACAGAGGGGGTCATAAAACTGTAGTGTAATGGGTAAGGAAGCCTACATCTAAATTTAGGCCGTTATTTTCTGTGTCAAAAAGTATTCTTCGTTGAAATGTTTTCCTTTCCTGGATAGTTCTGAATTTCCCTTTAAGAACTAAGACATTGAGGTCTTCAATAGTGTGGTCCGGTTGTGAGAAGTGATGTCCCACAGGTGTGCAGAAACGGTCTTCTTTATGTTCCTTGATGGAATGTCTGTGTAAATTCATCCTTGTTTGCAACTTCTGTCCTATTTCCCCAACATAAGATCCTTTGCTGCACCTTTTGCATTGAATGAGGTATACAACATTACTAGAGGTACAGCTGTATGATCCCATGATATTGGCTTTCAGACAACCACCGACAAACTAATCAGCAAGAAGCTTCACTCTGATTATGAAGTCACAAATAATGGAAGCAAACCCTGTAATAAAAAACGCTGCAAACTGTGCTACCATATCAATCTAGAAGTGTCATACACACAAATGGAACCTTCAATATCATGGGATCATACAGCTGTACCTCTAGTAATGTTGTGTACCTCATTCAATGCAAATGGTGCAGCAAAGGATCTTATGTTGGGGAAACAGGACAGAAGTTGCATACAAGGATGAACTAGTAATGGAGGTGATCTGCGATCTTTATCGGGACTGATATTGCAGCGGACATGTCTGACATTTATACAGCAATCAGAAATTAAAATATTCACTGATTACTGTATAAATGTGCGTTCCCTGTTCTAACTGTATGGGGGCTGGAGTTGCAGGGGCACCAGAGATCTAACTGATCCCGAGTACAGACTCGCTGCAAGACCACTTTTATCTGGGGCGGGAGGAGGCCCTCCCGCCACTTTCCAGTCGTCTCCGCCGCTTACCAGAGCTGCCGGTAGCGGTGGAGACTATCGTATCCTCTCCCCACTGAGGTATGGAGCCGAGTGAAGGAAAGATGGCCTCCGCATGGCTCCATAACATTGCATGGCAGAAGCGACGTCAAACGCCACTTCCGCCCAATGCTCATAAAGGGATTTTTTTTTCTTCAAAATTACAGGTATTTTTTTATTGCATTTTAGTGTAAATATGAGAACTGAGGTCTTTTTGACCCCAGATCTCACATTAAGACCCTTTCACACTTGCTTGCAAGTTGTCCTGCGATTTGGGACTGCAAAGTCGCATGACAAGTCGTTCCCCAAAGCGCCCCGTCCCGCCGAGCTTGCGCGCAGAAGCGAACGCATGCGTAAGTCCCGTCCGCATATGAAAACTTTGTCAAACCACACGTGAGGTATCGCCGCGGTCATTCATTTTGACCAGTGGGTTATATCGTCTCTGCAGGAGTAGGACTAGGCAGAAAATAAAACTTGGCTACACCCCATGGGCCCTCCTCAGTCCCTATATAACCCCCTCCCTGCTCCAGGTACTCAGTTTAGTAGAAAGCAGTATTAGAAGTATTAAAACTCCAAAGAGGGGTGGGTGCTGTGTCCGTTGGACACAGAGAAATGGATTTTATGGTGAGTACAAAAATTCTATTTCCTCCTTAGTTCATCGATGGACACGTCGCCTCCTTAATCTTGACCAGTGGGACGTCCCAAAATAAAATGAGGGGTGGGGAAAATAACCCAAGGCTAACCACAAGAGCCCTAACCAGGACACAGGAGCCTTAACCGGGTCACAGGAACCCCATTTGAAAAAATAAAAATTTTGAACTAAAAACACCCCTCAAGAGGGAACAGCCCCTCTTAAATAGCAGCCTGCAAAACTTTGTGGCCAAAAGAAGCATCCGTAGATGCAAAAATATCTACTTTATAGAATTTGGTGAAAGTATGCACCGACGACCAAATAGCCGCCTTGCACACCTGCGATATTGACGTTTGATGACGGTAGGCCCAAGAAGTACCAAGTGCCCGAGTAGAATGCGCCGTGACAGGGAACGGAGGAACCTGACCTTTAATAGAATAGGCCTGAGTCGCGGTCTGTCTGATCCATCTAGAGATGGTAGCTGAAGATGCAGCCAGCCCTTTCCTTGGTCCTTGTATACCCACAAAAAGTGAGTCTGACCTCTGAAAGGACTCCGCTGCTGCCAGATACACCCGAATCGCATGAACCACATCCAAGGTATGCAAAGTAAATTCCTAAGCATGAGCCGGCTTGGGACACAAGGACTGTAGCACAAATGTCCTCATTCAAGTGGAAGTCCGAGACCACTTTAGGTAGAAACAATGGACAGGGACGAAGAACCACCTTGTCTCTGTGGACCACTAAATAGGGAGTACGACATGATAATGCCGCCAACTCCAACACCCTAAAGCAGATGTAATAGCCACCAAGAATGCCACCTTTTGGGACAACGTAGGTAAGGGCATCTCCTGAATATTTTCGAATGGAGGTTTCTGGAGAACTGAGAGTACCAAGTTCAAGTCCCATGAGCAAAAGAGACCGTTACAGGTGGAGCTACATGCCGGACTCCATGAATGAAGGTATGAACTAAATAGTGAGTGGCTAAGGGTCGCTGAAAGAAGATTGCCAAGGCAGACACCTGGTCCTTGATGGTACTCAACTCCAACTTCTGCTCAATGCCCTGTTGAAGAAAGGCTAAGATCCGAGCTATTGAAAAGGAGCAAAGATGAGCGGAAATTGACTCACACCAAGAAACGTATGCTTTCCACGTATTATGGTATATCTTGCTAGAAGTCGACTTCCTCTCCTTCAACATAGTAGGGATCACGGATTCAGACAAACCTCTATCCTTCAGTACCTGGCTTTCAATAGCTAAGCCATTAAAACCAGCGTCTGAAAAGCAGGATGGAAGCCCGGCCCTTGGGACAACTGGTCCTCTCTGAAGCACAGCCCCCAAGGGACGTTTACGGCCACCAGAATGATCAGAAGACTTTCGTCCTCCATCCTTCGCAGGCACAGCGGAAAAAGAGGAAGGTTTTGACCCCGCAGTGGCACTAGGACGACTGCAGCGTCTACCAGAGGCACCCATGACCTCGCCACGAACCTCATTATCCTCCTGTGGAGCCGAACCTGCTGAAGGAGCTGCATGCAGGTCTGCACAAGCATAACTGTCTTGAAGGTGGATACCACCTGACTCAGAACCTGTATGCAAGTCGGAAGAGAAAGCAGTCTGTGTGACAGCAGCCGGTGAACCACAGCCTGTGGTTCCTGAAGTTTGTCCAGAGGAAGGACCTCCCCTGGTCAGAATGCAAATCAGACCTAGGTAATCCAATTCTCTGGACAGGGAGTGGGGGGACCTTAGGTAGTCTGGACGTCACCTGAATCTTTGCAGGATTTCTATCCGCACAAGGAGATTCAGGAACTAAACCACCTGAAATGGACAAACCTTGCCCCACTTTCTTGGAACCAAACAACTGATCACGTGGATCCCCTTGATGCTCATGAAGGAGGTCCACAAGGCCAGAAGCCAGCGAAGATATCCCTCCACCCCAGTACTGGGGGAGTGCAGACCTTCAAGTTAAAGGGGTCTTATCTGCGGGACTGGGGAAGGCCGCTCTAGGCTTACCAGACCAAGATTGTTTGAAACCCCCAGAGGAAGACTTGTAAGATCTGTTTCCCTTGTCTGCAGTCCCGGGGGCCCAAAAAAATTTCTTATGGGCTAAGAAGGAAGGCCCACTTCTACATGGCCCCTTCAATTTCTTAGACTGTGGCAGGAAGGTACTCTTCCCCCCCCGTGACACCCTTTATGTCATCATCCAGGTAAGCCCCAAACAGGCGATCGCCTTGAAAGGGCAGATCAATGAGCGCTTTTCTTAGAGGGTTGGTCTACTGACCAGCTATTAAGCCACAGCACACGTCTAATCACTACCGCTGAAACAGAAAGTTTTGACAGCAGGGGAGTCGCATCCAAAGATGCATCACATACAAACTGCAGTCCTTGGACCAACTGGTCCGCAAGATCTACATAAGCAGCGGGAACTTCCTCATTCCCCGGACCAAGCAAAAGCTTGGCCCATTCGGTCAGTGTCTGAGACACCAGGGCCAAAGCTAGTATCGGTCGCATTGCGAACCTGCCATAGTTAACATGCTACGTGTCACAGGCTCCACTTTCTTATCGGCTGGGTCTTTAAAAGGCAGGGGAACCCTCTACTGGTATCATGGCTGCTTTATTCAACCTGGAAACAGGAGGGTCATCCACTGGTGGACTGGTCCACTTTTTTTTATAAGTGATTCTTTAAAGGGGTAACGTACTGCAAAACATTTGGGGACCAGAAATGGTGACTTTGGTTCTTCCCATTCTTTATAGGCAAGATAAGATAAGGCAGATAAGGAAATACCTTTAGTGTACGAGGTGACTTATGCATTCCAAAAGCCACAGCCATGACTGTGGCCACACCAGCCGCATCCTCAATTTTTAAAGTCTCATGTACCGCAGTAATAAGTGTGGCTACCAGTGCTTTTTCACTCGCTGCTATGACCATGGGGGATTCATCTTCACTATCAGATGGGTCAGGGAGTGTGATATTAAGCCCCCCTGGACGGACCACGTCCCCAGCGGCATCAGGCTCAGAATCGGATGAGATGGACTGAGCAGGGGAAGGCGGGGGACGCTTCCTCCTGGGCCCTTGCCCACATGCTAATTCCACCCGGGATACAAATCACTCTAGGACCACCATCAGCGCAACCATGGGAAGCTGGGGTTCTGAGGGACCTACCCCCTCCATGAGGGGGTCAAGGGGGAGATGTAAGCCTGAGGCTCCATCAGGAAAAGGGAAGACCCTGCAGTACAAAAGATCTTTTGGCACTACTAAGGGATCCCCCAATGCTCAGGGTACTGGTCAGCAGGGAGAGATCACAGGGACCTCCAAGGACTCACCCTACCACCGGAGGAGCGCTGCCATTCAGACCCAGCAACACTATGGACGCCATCCCACTTCATATATCTCTGGCAGGAAGAGGAAGAGGGGGAGCCCCGGCATCTCCACGAGGCTTCAGTCCTCCAGCGTCTCAGTAGACCAATGAAAAATGGCTGCCGTGAGATCAAGCTACACAAACATGGCCGCCAGCCGGAGACCAGTGAAACCAATGGAAAATGGCTGCCGTAATGTCATCGGACTTCTCCAAGATGGCCGCCAGGTCGTTTGACATGCTGAAGCATGCTGCCAGGATCCTCTCTGCTGCTCTATCTGCAAGGGGACCCACAAATGTACTGTACCCCACTAGGCAGAATGAACACCTAGAGGAATCTGCTGTGCACTCTGCACTGGGGCCCCTAAACTGCACTATACCTCACGCTGCACTACACAGCAGGGCATGCACCTAGGGGTCTCAACTTTCCCTCTGCACTGGAACCCCCCTAATACCACCAGGCAGAAAACACACCACCTTAAGACCCTTACAGAGGGGGGAATGAAGAGGGAGACAACCCCAGGGTCTCTGCCTGTCCTGGGACCCCACTAGTTCATAGGGGGAAGCGGGGTAGAGTCCAGCTCAACTAAAGCACTTTAGGGTGGTAGGAGGGAACCTACAGGCAGGCCTGACTATCCCTGGAAACTACCTGCGTTCATCCCAAACCACCAAAAAGGAGGAGCGGGGGGACTGTACTTACCCCTTCCACAGCTGCGGGTATCGCTCCAGACAGGACCCTCGACACGGAAGTAGGGGGCTGTCGGCCAAGGGGACGCTGCAACTCGGATCAAAGCCCGGTTGTATGCAACCCTGCAAGACGTTTAATTCGCGGGTCAGCCTCCGTCCGTTGAGGCTATGTCGTGGCCAACCTAGCGAATAGCTGCGGTCTGCACACGCTCGCTGGCTGGACTGGGAAGACCACTGGATCTAGATTATCCAGCCCGTCGCCCAGCCCTGCAGTTGATTGCAGCTTTCCCAGGAGATGCATGGAAGGAAGAAAAAAAAAATAAAAAATTGCTAGGACCCAAAAGAGCTAGGTCCTTAATCCTGACTGGACAGAAAAAAACTGAGTACCTGGAGCAGGGAGGGGGTTATATAGGGACTGAGGACTTGTATTTTGAACGGATGCGGGGTACCCGGCAGGAGTCAGGGATATATTGGGGGAGGGACGAGGTCCATGAGTCAAAAAAAGACAGGTCAGTCCTAATTCCTGGATCGAGAAAACCCAGGATCGTTAAAAAATAAAAAAAAAAGAAGGAAGGTACGTAGAGGACCCTTTCGACGTTAGTTGACGTCCCGACCCGCTGCCCGACCTATTAGATCTAGGTCACCAGAAGGGTCAGGTCGGTCGCTCGCACACGTCTGGCGTCGATAAGCGATCCAACCGGTGCTGTATCGGAGTTGCCTGCCTCCGACTGGGCGCTTAATTTGCAGAACGTCCCAACGTATGT
>BLSH010004717.1:58256-69336 GCA_018402905.1 Glandirana rugosa
ACTCAGAGAAAAGGATTTTACGGTAAGTTTTAATAAAATCCCTTTTTCACCTATGTTTACTGACAGACGCAGCTCTCCATTGACATGTGGGGATGTCCCAAAGCTATGTCATTAAGAGGGGTGGCAAACGACAACAACTGTACCCACAGAACCTCTGAAGAGACGCCAGACGCGCCTACACTGCCGCCTGTAAAACTTTACGGCCAAAAGCAGCATCCAAAGATGTGGACACATCAACTTATAAAACATAGTAAACGTGCGCACTGAGGCCCAAGTGGCCACCTTGCACACCTGTGACACCGAGGCCTGGTGTCAAAAAGCCCAGGAAGTGCTAATAGCCCTGGTAGAATGAGCCGTGACTGGAAAAGGAGGCACTTTGCCCCAAACAGAATACGCATGAGTCACGGTCTGTCTGATCCAACGAGAGACAGTAGCCGACGAGACCGCCAGTCCTTTGCGCGGACCGTCCGTCAGTACAAACAACGCGTCAGTCCTCCGAAGAGAGTCTGTAGCCGCCAAATACACCCGCAAAGCCTGTACGACATCCAAGGAATGCAGCTCAATCTCCTTAGGATGTGAAGGGTGCAGACACAACGAAGGAAAAACAATATCTTTGTTAATATGAAAAGAAGAGACCACCTTCAGCAAAAAAGAAGGCGACTAGCGCAAGACCGCCTTGTCCCTGTGCAGGACCAAGTAAGGAGACCTGCAGGACAACGCTGCCAACACCGACACCCGCTAGCGGATGTAATGGCCACCAAGAAAGCCACTTTCTGTGACAATAATTGTAAGGGAATATCCCTGATCTTCTCATATGGTGGCTTCTGCAGCACTGAAAGCACCAAATTCAAGTCCCACGGTGCCATAGGCAACCGCACCTGAGGAGCCACATGGCGCACACCTTGTACAAATTAAGGAATGTGACACCAGAGGGCGTTATAAAAGAATCGCCAAGGCCGATATCTGGCCCTTGAGAGTACTCTTGCGCGCCTTCAGCATGGTAGGGACCACTGAGTCGTCTACACCCCTGTCCCTCAGCACCTGGGACTCAATAGCCAGGCCGTCAAAGCCAGCGAGTGTAAAGCAGGGGGTAATATGGGTCCCTGAGATCCGCCGAGGCCAATCCGGAGCCACCAAAATCATCAGAATTCGCTCCGCTTCTACCCTGCGCAGTAGACGTGGGAGAAGTTTGAGGGGAGGATAGGCGTACAGAAGACGATACTGACCCCAAGGTGCCACGAGCGCGTCTGTGGCCACTGCCAACGGGTTTCTTGTCCTGCACACAAAGTTCTTTACTTTGTGGTTGAACCGAGACGCCATGAGGTCCACGTCTGGTGTGCCCCACTTGTGGCAAATCTGGCTGAACACTTCTGGATGGAGGGACCATTCCCCCTGATCCAGCATCTGGCAACTGAGGAAGTCCGCCTGCCAATTTTCTACGCCCGGAATGAAGATTGCCGGTACGTGAAGTTCTGCCCAACGCAGAATGAGAGCTGCTGCCGCACTCCTCGTTCCACCCTGATGGTTCACATACGCCACCGCTGTGACATTGTCCGATTGAACCCGAATCGGGAGCCCTTGCAACCTCGCCGTCCAGCGGGAGAGGCAGAGTCTGATCGCTCTTAGCTCCAGCACATTGATCGGAAGGCGAGATTCCTGCGCCAACGGCCCTGGGTCGACAGATGGCCCAGAACGCCCCCCCAGCCTGACAGGCTGGCGATCGTTGTGATTATGGACCACGTCAGGGGAAGAAACGATTTTCCCCGCGTCAAAGCAGGGCCCGAAGCCACCAGGCCAAGGATGCCCTGGTCTGATGGTCCAAGCTGACCAACCGGTACAGAGACAGTGGGGGATCTGTCCCACCGAGACAGAATCACTCGCTGAAGTAGCCGAGTGTGGCTCTGAGCGTAAGGTACCGTCTCGAAGGCCATCACCATGAGCCCCAGCACCCGCATACAGAACCGTAATGACTGCCAGTGAGACAGTAAGGTTCGCACTGCTGATTGCAGGGACTGCAGCTTGGCCGGGAGTAAGCCTTTAACGAGGCCATGGTGATCGCCACGCTCTCCTCCAGGGCTGCGGCAGACTCTGCTCTCAGAAGCAAGTCGTCGAGGTAAGCTACCACCGCAATGCCCCTCTACCTCAGTAGCGCCAGCACTGAGGCCACCAACTTGGTGAAGACCCGAGGAGCCGAGGCCAGACCGAAGGGCAGTGCCACAAATTGGTAATGGAGATCTCCCACCGCAAACCGTAGGCGTCGGAGACAAATGGGAACATGGAGATACGCGTCTCTGATGTCCAGGGACGCCAGGAAGTCCCCCTGATGTAGGGCGGCCACGACCGAGCGGACCGATTCCATCCGGAATTTTCGCGCTTTCACATAAAAGTTTAACGCCTTCAGGTCCAAAACTGGCCTTACCCCCCCTCCTTTTTTGGGGACCACAAATAGGTTTGAGTAGAAACCGTGAAACCTCTCTGACTGAGGTACCGGCACGATCACCCCCTGGTCTGATAGTGCCTGAACCGCCCTGAAAAGGGCCTCCCGACGTTGGTGCGGGAGTCTTAAGTTTGATGGGAAGAACCTGTCTGGGGGTAGAGTGCTGAACTCTGTCCTGTACCCGGAGGACACCACTTCCTGCACCCACCGGTCGCAAATGCGAGCAGTCCACCTGTCTGCGAACCCCAGAACACATCCCCCCACTCGATCTTCGGGTGGGGGCAACCAATCATGCAGAGGAGGGCTTATCCTCTGCTTTTTCGTTTTTGTGTTGCCAGGGTCTTCTACCGGCCCCTGCAGCAGCCTTGCCGGCTCGCGAGCCTTGCCCGCTGCGCCAGGGGCACGAAAAATACCTCTTCTGACCTGAAGAGACAGGTCCCTGCTTGCGGCGAAATTCTCGCCGTCTGGGCTCCGGAAGAAAGGTACTCTTCCCGCCCGTGAAATCCTTAATGATTTCATCCAACTGAGGCTCAAAGAGAGACAGCCACCCTGAAAGGGGAGGTCCGCTAGACCTTTTTTGGATGCGTAGTCACCCGACCACGAACGCAACCAGAGAACCCGTCTGAAAATGACTGCAAAAACAGACATTTTGGACAACATAGGGAGCAGGTCTAGAGCTTCATCACACAAGTATTTGATACCGTGAAACACGTTCTGCTTTCTTCGACGCCTCAAGCGTTCTTCCGCAGTCCAGATCATTCTGCAGCTCCACCGTACATTCAGACAGATATTGCGCCGACATGGCAGACGCCAGTCGCCAGACGCCGGTCTCAAGGCCGATCTTGCCAGAATGAAAAGTGCCTTAGACACCGCCTCCGTCCTCCTATCGGCAGGATCCTTAAATGACGGCGACCCCTCTAGGGGAATAGTCTTCGCCTTGTTCAGGCACGCCACCGGTGGGTCCACCGAGGGGGGCACCCACTTCTTTATGAAATTATCCTCAAAGGGATACCGGATAGCAAAGCACTTTGGCATGGTGAAGGAATGCTGCAGACGCTGCCACTCCTGATAGATCAGATGATCAAAGAATGTATCATAAGGGTAAGCTCTGGGTGACCTAGGAGGCCTGGCAGTCCCGCAGACATACGTAGACGTCTGCGACTCGCCATCTTGGTCCAGTCGCAAAGACGCCAGATATTATTGCAGACACCAGTGCCTTTTCGCGCGCTGCCTTAGCCCCCTGGTCTTTCTCACCATCCGAGGGGTCAAGTTCACCCTCAGAAAGCTCCATGGGGGTCCCCATGATCCCCGAAGCCACTTCCGGTTCGGAATCCTCCCCTGAGGAACAAGGGGGAGGGGGCGCTTTTTAGGGGCCCCCGGGGCCTTGCTCGGCCCCATCCTGGGAAGAAATTCCCCAAACACTGCCCTCAGCTGTTCTAGGGACACCAGGGACCCCAACGCAGGTTGCGCTGTCGCTAAATCCTCTTCAGAGGGCCCTGCAGGGTCATCTGCCATCACTCCCTCTGACTAAACACACACACAGTGAGAACAACCACTAGTGGCACCCCCACACTGTCACCACACCACCGCCCCTCAGAACACCAGGGAGACCCAGGAGGACTGCACCCACCGCCACCAGCACCCCCAGGAAGCCAGCTATACTTGCTGTTTTTTGTCCTGAGGACCGCCAGAGAGCTTGCGCCGTCAGCAGCCAGTCACACCGTCCCAGCAAAGTGAAAGTAAAAACGGCAGCAGCAGGGTTTCTCAGCATGCAGGGACTCCAATATGGCTGCCGAAGACATCCACTAGAGGCCAAAGGACTGCTGAAGGCCGAGGCTCCGGCAAAATGGCCACCATAGCACTGTATGGAAAATCCCTTGGAAAATGGCGGCTACGGCAAAATGGCGGCGGATCACCACATGGCGGCTTAAGCGGTCTGCACACAGTGCCAAACGGGGTGCGTAGCGGGGGGGGAGGGGTAAGAGGAAGGGACGAAGGGACCCAGGAGAGCCCCAGCGACCAGCCTCTACTGGTGGCTAATGCAGGCAGAAATGCCAAAAATCCTCCTAGGGGAGCAGAGGGGGGCTCACTCACCACTGCTGACGGGCGCAGCGGGTAGCCACCCGGTCGCAGACTTTTCTCCCCAGCTGGGGAGGGATGCTGCTGGCCACAAGCCCCTGGACAGGATCAAATCCGGACACTGGGCCCAAGTGGGGATCACCCACTGGCCGCCCGCACGGAACGGGCACAATGCGGCAGGACCCACTATATCCTGGGACTAGCTCACATGTTAAAACTGATGTACTGAGCAGAGTAGGGGGATTATATGGGAAGAGAGGACAGTCCCCTGGGAGGGACCAGCTTGCTTTCTTTCTTTGACTAGTTAACTCCTAATAGGATCTGCATATAACCCACATGTCAATGGAGAGCTGCGTCTGACAGTGAACGTAGGAGAAAGTAGACTTTCTAGATTTCAGTATTATAGGAATCACAAACTCAAAATCCCCTGTCCCTCAGAACCTGGCCTTCAACAATCATGATATTAAAGTCAGTGACCATGAAGCAGAATGGAAAATTCGTCCTTGGGACAGAAGTCGGATGATCCAGCCACTGACAGTGTGCCAGGAGTCTTGCCAGGTCAGTGCATCACATTCGCCTGGGACAGTCCGGAGCAATGAGGATCATCAAAAAGACCTCAAGTTCAATCCTGCTAAGCAGAGATAGTGGTCAGAGTGCACAGATCCAAAAGAGCCATTAGGACATCCATTGCTTCCATTAGAGGAACTCTGTAACTGGAGACACTTGTCCAGTTTGTTGCTGAAACTGGAGGACAGGAAGTCCACACCTGGTCCATCCCAAATGTGAAACAGGTACATCAGGATCTTTGGGTGTGGGACCATTCCCCACAGTTCAGGCACTGCTGGTTCATTAAGTCTGCTAGCCAATTGGCTACACGACGTAGGCAGTGGACAAAGATGGAATATGGAATTCTTCCCAGGACTAGATCCAGATACTACAAAAAAGCATGTTCCAGTGACAATTTCTGAAGATTCATGATACCTTCAAACCACTGTATCCTCTGGACAGTTACACATAATGTTCAAGAGAGTCTATTCTGTCTGTTTCTTCAACAGGGGGTCACAAAAGTATTCCACAATACGAATTCCACTAGAATGCAGTAAGGCATATACTGGGATCAAGCACCTTTATAAATATGCAAGGTGCAGACAAAAGGTTGGAGGGCAGGGTCATGAACTGGTAGTGTAGGAGCCCCACAGCAGAGCACAGGAATTTATGCGCTAGAAAAACAGGAACATTAAGGAAGCATTCTTGATATCCACAGAAACTAGAAAATCTCCCTGGTGAAGGAAGGCAATGACAGATTTGGTGTATTTCATACTGAATTTCTGAGCCTGAAAGAAAATATTCAGAACTTTGAAATCCAAGACGAGGCAGGTGCCTTTTGGGTTTAAGAATAGTGATCAGGTTGAAGAACTGAAAATATTCTGCCACAGGAGCATGTACCTTGATCCAGAAAACCTGAGATCGGGTGGTTAGTGATTTGGGCCACAAAGCCTTGCACGACTGTGACAAAGATTTCAGGTGAGTGGGCAGAGTCGCTAGCTAACACCATTGAGCTAAAGTGGACTCTGAAGGTGAGTCCAGGCTGCAGACATAGCAGAGTTGCTAGCAGAAAGTGAGAAGGGGGTACCTGGTACAGCCAGACTGTTCTCCAATTCCCAAGATTAGCACCAGGCAAAGTAACCCTTCTGTAATAATGTGCACTCACGTCAGGAATGAATTGTGCTAATCATGAGGGCCGCTGCTGTGTAAGTAAATCCCTGTCGGGAATGCAAAATTGATAATTAAAGAAAAAGCGCTGGCCTAAAACTAATAATGTGTATACATTTATCCAAATGAATAAATAAATAAATTGCAAATAAATATACAAAGTGCTGCTAAGTACTAGGAACTATTCAAAATAGCATACAAAAGTGCCAAAAAATATATATAAAGTGCTGAAAGTGAACATAGTGAAATCTTAAATAAAGTCTCTTCTAATCAAAATAAAGTGCTTGGTGCTTCTGTGCTCATTTGATAGGTGACTTCACTGTGTCCATTCCATGGGTATATCTCATTCCAAATTTGGTGGACCCACTTGCCTTATGACAAAATGGGTCAGGATTGCTTTTGATCCTGTCGCATTCTGATGACGAAACGCGTCAATCTACACTTCCGCGCACACCCCTCGGAGCCCACAGAGTGGAACGCAAGCTAGAGACAGCACGCAGATTGCACCATTGCTAAGAAACGGGACTTTTTTTAAGACTTTGCAGGGAGGAGATACCGGTCACCTAGCCCCCAGTATGGGGCCGTTTTAAAGTTTTATACAAGCGGTTTTTATACTTTAATATGTTTACCCATATGAAATAATAAAGCAGTGGTAAACAATTTTACCCTATGAAGAATCTTTCTTTCCTCACATATCTGGCACAACTTCTATTGGCGGAACCTGCATGTGGAGACTATCCCATTTAAAGGAGCCAGCGGAGGCCACGGCAGTGGGAGAGGTCCCCCCAAAGAGACCGACAAGCCTTTCTGACCCATTTTGCCATAAGGCAAATGAGTCCAACAAATTTGGTGAATGAGATATACCCCTGGAATGGACACACTGAAGTCACCTATCAAATGTGCACAGAAGCACCAAGCATTTTATTTTGATTAGAAGAGACTTTTATATTTAAGATTGCACTATGTTCACTTTTTGGCACTATTAGCACTTTTCTATGCTAATTTGAATAGTTCCTAGCACTTAGTATATTGATTTGCAATTTATTTATTCATTTGGATCAGTGTATACACATTATTAGTTTTAGGTCAGCGCTGTTTCTTTAATTATCAAAGTAACCCTTCTGCTTGTGATGGTAGGCCTAGTTTTCAGGAATTGCCAAGTCAGAAAGATCACTATCTATCCTAACACCTGTGTTTCAAACGCCAAGCTGTCAAAACCACCAACTGTGAAGCAGGAAGATAAACAGGACATTGGGACAGAAGATCCTGCAATCTAGAAGAGCCCAGAGGGTGACTGCTAGGAGTCTGACAAGGTTTGAAGACCACTGAAAAGTGAGAAGAGGCAATGTGAATTTGTGAGTGACAGCGTGTGTTAACCCAATCAGGAAATAATCGGGAAAAAAAAAAAAAAAGATAACATGCCATGCTCATTTGAGATTATTCCCCAGACTTATCACAGTCTGGAATAATGTTCTGTGGCTAACAAGCACAGTTACCAAGCACTGGGTAGCGGCCATTCAGAATCCAGTGAACAAACATCTTACATTCCAGGCAGTCTTTGTCCCTACTGCAGGCATGCACTCTATGGAGTCGCCAGAGGCTTTCATGGCCCAGGACCTGTAAAGCAATCTGTGGCTAACAAGCCAAGAGGTGTCTGGAGAGTGATCACAAACTGAATAACTCCCAAATCTAGAGGTCCAGGCTTCGCCCATCACAGTGGGCATACCCCTGAAGCATAGAAATAGACTATGGCCTGGGACCTCTATAGCAAGCTGTGGTTAACTGCACTCTATTTGTTGCATTACGTGCCAAGGTGACCACCTATTGCTGAATCCAGTGCCAAAAGCAAAATGTTGCAGGCTGGTCCCATATAGTGGGGTCAAGGTACAGTGCCCAAGTTACACACCAAGAGTAACTGATCTGGAAACTTCTGGATAGTCCAAGGCAATAAGCAGTCAGACTTTGACAGAAGCCTTGGAGAGAAAAACATGAATGGTTTAAAAAAAAAAAGACTTCTCCAAAAGGACTATATCACCTAAGGACACCAGCAGAAAACTGGAGTTTCACAGAGCAAGTTTATATGGGTACACTCTAGGTGTGGCCCTACCAAGTTTTTGTGTCCAATCCCCTGAAGATAGCCTGCATATAACCCATTTTTCATGAATACAAGTCCTGTACGATTAAGAGATAATGGGTTTGATTTTCACCAAAGAGAAAAGACATCAATCCTCCTAAGGCACTAGCAAAAAACTGAAGTATCATTGAAGTGGGAGAGGTTATATTTGGTCAGCTTATGGATCTGGTTTGCCAGTGTCCAAATCCTTCTGTAGGCAGCAGTATAACCCAAAGTGCCTGAATTCTACTGCTTCTAAGTGCGCGAGCAATTAAGAAGTTACACTTTTATTCTTGGGTTAGGTAAAAAAAGAGCATTTGAAAAAAACTGTACTTTCTATTCCTGAAAACAATGTGTGATATGCTCTAAAACTACTCGTCAGGTATTGCTTCCCTCACTATCTAAATAGTAACAGAAAAAGCATGTATTGGGCATACATTTCTAGAATGAATACCTTGAAGCCAAGGAGTAGATGGCATTAGCAGATGAAGAGGACTTTACTTTGGGATCATCCAAATCAAGACCTGCCAACAGCTCCACACTGGCACTCTGCAAAAGAAAAAAAAATGTGACTACTGAGTACTTTTTGTAGAGAAATTAGATAAATCTAGAGTAGGGACAGTAAAATAAGAAGCAAACAAAAGCTCCCACACAATGATGGCAAAGGACAAGCATTTGTTCCATTACAAAATCTGCCCCAAAAATGGCCCATTTAACTGCTTCACATTCATGACTTACTGTTGCAGGGTTGTCTAAGCTCAGTGTGCTACCATGGCGGTCTTTTCTCTCATCAAGATGTGAAGGCAATGTGAAGGGCAGCGAGTGCCGGTTAGTGAGCTCCTTTCCTCCAGTCCATGGATCATTGGTTGCCAGACTAGGTGGGGGAACTTTGGGTACCGAGCGAGTAGGCCAAGGATCTGCAGGACGGCTTCCTGAAAATGGAAGTGGTTTGTCTGTAGGAGTTGATGGAAGAGGTCTCCTCTGTGGCCTGCTTTCACCTGCAATTGAGTGTGGTCTGTCAGGGGGTGGAGGTGGTGGGAGATCTCGAAGTGCTGGAGGAACGGGCAATGGTTTGTCCTTGTGATGTAAACTGCTAGGAGCCTGAAAGATGAAGTGAACACACAAATATTTAAACTCCAAGCAATAACTTTGTTTTAGAAGATTTAGTTGCTAATCAGAAATCAAGCCTCACCTTGGAGATGGCAGCTGGACTTGGAGCTCCTTGAGTATTTTGAGCTCTTTGATGCAGCAAGTCTAAACGAGGTGGCACAGGTGGTAGGGCTGCTTGTGGGGCAGCAGACATTGGTGAAGGGGGTCTTTCAACCTAAAAACAATGTAAAGTATAAACGCACTTAAAGTGGTTGTAAAGCCACTGTGTGATATAGCTACAATCCACTGTCTTACAGTGCCTTGAAAAAGTATTCGTACCCCTTAAAATTTTCCACATTTTGTCATGTTCCAACCAAAAACAAATGCGTTTTATTGGGATTTTATGTGATAGACCAACACAAAGTGGCACATAATTGTGAAGTGGAAGGAAAATGGTTTTCAAAATGTTTTACAAATAAATATCTGAAAAGTATGGTGTGCGTTTGTATTCAGCCCCCTTTACTCGGATACCCTTAACTAAAATCTAGTGGAACCAATTGCCGTCAGAAGTCACCTAATTAGTAAATAGAGTCCACCTGTGTGTAATTTAATGTCAGTATAAATACAGCTATTCTGTGAAGCCCTCAGAGGTTTGTTAGAGAACCTTAGTGAACAGCATCATGAAGGCCAAGAAATACACCAGACAGAGGTCAGGCGTTGCGGAGAAGTTTAATGCACGGTTAGGTTATAAAAAATATAACCCAAGCTTTGAACATCTGACGGAACACTGTTTCAAAAACCATAGATCATTTTCCTTCCACTTCACAATTATGTGCCACATTGTGTTGGTCTATCACATAAAATCCCAATAAAATACATTTACCTTTTTGGTTGTATAATGAAAACATTTGGGAAATTTCAAAAGATATGAATACTTTTTTAAGGCACTGTACATTAAATGATGTGCCCAGTGTGTTTGTTTTTAGAAACAAATATGCCGCTGTATACCTTATTTCATAGCACTGCTCGGCACTCACGTGACTGCTCGCCGCTCTGCTCTCCCAATCTGATAACTACAGGGGGAGGGGCTGAGAATTCCCCGCTGATGTCAGCCAGGAGGAGGGGAGGAGAGCGGCCAGTGGATTGTAGCAATATCACACAGTTATGATAACAGGAGGGGAGGGGTGGGGAGCAGAGTGGCACTGTCACTAGTTGACAGGCAGGGAGAAAGGGGGAGAGAGGGAGCAAGGAGAGACAGCGGGATGACAGAGGCACATAAAGGCAGCTCCAGGCAGGATCAACCAGGTATTTTAGATACAAAGGGCCAAATTACACAGCACTGTACTGTTATTCACGCTTTAAGGGGACAGGATCATTTTTTTTTTTTTTTTTAAGAGTTACAACCAGTTTAAGGACAAGTTACTTTAAATTTCTCCTAAAATAGTTAATTCAATCACCTGAGAGTACAAGCCTATAAACCAGGGCCTATAAATACTTTACCTATACAATATGCTTAAAGTGTTTGTTGACCCCCCCAAAAAATGCTGCTCCTATCTCTTTAAATGTGCAATTAGCAACATGGTGTTATTGCTTTTTAAATTATCCCTCTGTATCCCCTAAAATATCTGTTTGATAATGCCAGGTCATGA
>BLSH010004717.1:88893-104475 GCA_018402905.1 Glandirana rugosa
TCTTGGAACAGTTTCCACTAGAACGTAAATTCCATAAAATTACTTGTGTATTGACCTAATTTACCCCTGGAACCCGCTCGCGCATGCGCAGTGTGCGCCCGGCCGTGAAGCCGCGGCCGGGTGCCCACAGTAGCAATGCCGGCGCCGCGGAGGGGAGGGGGAGAGGAGCGAGGCTCCGTGCGGCTCCATCGCTGGACCGGGAGACAGGTGAGTATCTGTTTATTAAAAGTCAGCAGCTACACTTTTTGTAGCTGCTGACTTTTAATAAACCTAAGGAAAGGGTGGAACACCGCTTTAATTAAGCCTATAATCTACAAAACAAAACCCTCAGGCACAGAACCATGCGTAGGCCAAAAGACACGAAGCATTTTCAGCTTATGGACAACACTGAAATAAGTGGGTGGGGGAGCAATGCTAATTATGAAAAGCAACTCTCAAAGGCTATAGTAAATAGAGTGGGAGTGTAGGCTGACACACAAGGTCCCCATTTAATCCAGTTATGTGTTCATTAAAATACCTTAAATGCAAGATCACCTTTGACAAGGTTCTCTAAACATCCCCCTTAGGCTTCATTCACACAGGACTTAAAAAAAAACGTCCAAAAAAAACGTCAATAGCTTATCAGGGATGTTTTTAGATTTTACCAGCGTTATATTACCGCAGTTTTTCGTGTTTTTAAAGGGCCAGCGTTTTTTTTTTTCCCCAATCGGTCTAAAACATCCAAAAATGTTGGGGATTGATGTTTTTGAGCGTTTGAACGTTTTTACAGCTGAAAAATGTGCAAAAGAATCCTCTGGTCTTGGGCCTTTTTTTACAGCTCTAAAACGTCACTGCTAAAAACAGCTGATAACAGCCTATGCGTGCATGGACACATAGGATAACATGATGGAGAGTTTATCGACTGTAGAAAAAAAAAAAACGTCTGCAGCTAAAAACAGTTGCTGTAAAACAGTCAAAAAACGTCCTGTGTGCATGAGGCCTAATGCCTAGTACACACGATGAGAAAAATCAGATGGAAAATACTGCTTTCAGATCGATCGTCCCATAATCTGATCATTAGGACACAGTTTGAGAGCCAATCACAACAGTTCATGCGCAATTATCTGAAGAGACGCGCACAAAAATGTTTCTTTCTTGTACGATACCAGAAAGATTTTTGTGTAATTGGTATTTGTATGAAAAAGATTATGTGACCAAAAACACGCATGCTTGGGAATGAAAGAATACATCACAATACAATATATTTCATGGCTTCCGAAGTTGTATTCTGTCGTACAAGAATTTTCAAATCTTTAGTATTCCTATTGGTTTTCCATATGAGACTAGCAAACAAAAAAAAAGCAAAAGCAGACAGTCATTCGTCCGATGTTCTTATCATGTGTACTAGGCTTATGCAATTGTATATCATCCATAATACATTTGAGCGCTCCTCCTGTTTTAAAATGCACAAAAAACAGCGGCTCCTCAGCTCTATCCATCCTGTCATTTGCAGTGAGAGCTGGACATTATCTGGAGTGGGGAGAGTGCAATTTGAACGGCCACTAGGGGGCATTATTGTAATGTTCAGGGGGGTGAAGTTTGCCTGCCAATTTTCTACGCCTGGAATGTAGATGGCGGAGATTGCCGGAACGTGCAGTTCTGCCCAACGCAGGATGAGAGCTGCTTCCGCAGCCGCTGCCGCACTTCTCGTTCCGCCCTGATGGTTCACATATGCGACTGCTGTGGCACTGTCAGACTGAACCCGAATCGGGAGCCCTTGTAGCCTCACCGTCCAGTGGGATAGACAGAGATAGACAGAGTCTGATCGCTCTGAGCTCCAGCACACTGATCGGAGGGCGTGACTCCTGCGCTGACCAGCGACCCTGGGTCGACAGAGAGCCCAGTACTCCCCCCCATCCGTCATGATTATAGACCATGTCAGGGGAAGAAACGACTTCCCCCCCATCAAAAATGGGGCCTGAAGCCACCAAGCCAGGGAAGCCCTGGTCTGACGATCCAAGTTGACCAACCGGTCCAGAGACAGAGGAGATCTGTCCCATCGAGACAGAATCGCTCTCTGAAGTAGTCGAGTGTGGCTCTGAGCGTAAGGTACTGCCTCGAACGCCGAGACCATGAGCCCCAGTACCTGCATACAGAACCGTAATGAAGACTGCCCGTGAGACAGTAAGGTTCGCACTGCTGATTGCAGGGACTACAACTTGGCTGGGGGCAAGAACACCTTCGCCTGTTCCGTGTCCAGAATCAGACCCAGATATTCCAGGCGACAGGACGGGGTCAACGACGACTTCTGCAGGTTGATCAGCCAACTGAAGTCCTCTAACGAGGCCATGGTGATGGACACGCTCTCCTCCAGGGCAGAGGCAGACTCTGCTCTCAGAAGCAAGTCGTCCAGGTAAGCCACCACCGCGATACCCCTCTGCCTCAGCAGGGCCAGCACTGGAGCTTGGTGAAGACCGTCGAGCCGAGGCCAGACCTAAGGGCAGAGCCACAAATTGGTAATGGAGATCTCCCACCGCAAAGCGCACAAAGCGCTGGTGTCGGAGACAAATGGGAACATGGAGATATGCGTCCCTGATGTCCAGGGACACCAGGAAGTCCCCCTGATGCAGGGCGGCCACGGCCAAGCGGACCGATTCCATCCGGAATTTTCGCGCTTTCACATGAAAGTTTAGCGCCTTCAGGTCCAATACTGGCCTTACCCCCCCCCCCACCTTTTTTGGGGACCACAAAGAGGTTCGAGTAGAAACCGCGGAACCTTTCTGACTGAGGCACCGGCACTATCACCCCCTGTGCCTGAACCGCCCAGAAAAGGGCCTCCCGACGTTGACGTGGGAGTCTTAAGTTCGATGGGAAGAACCTCTCTGGGGGTAGAATGCTGAACTCTATCCTGTACCCGGAGGACACCACTTCCTGCACACACGGGTCGGAAATGCGGGCAGTCCACCTGTCTGAAAACCCCAGAAGACGTCCCCCCACCCGAGAGGCGGGTTGGGGCAACCCATCATGCAGAGGAGGGCTTATCCTCTGTCTTTTTGTTTTTACGGTGCCAGGGCCTCTTACCGGCCCCTGCAGCAGCCTTGCCGGCTCGCGGGCCCTTGCCCGCTGCCCCAGGGGCACGAAAAAAAACCTCTTCTGACCCGAGGAGACAGGTCCTTATTTGCGGCGAAATTCTCGCCGCCTGGGCTCCGGAAGGAAGGTACTCTTCCCGCCCGTGAAATCCTTAATGATTTCGTCCAACTGAGGACCAAAAAAGACGGCCACCCTGAAAGGGGAGGTCCGCGAAACCTTTTTTGGAGGAGTGATCACCCGACCACGAACGCAACCAGAGGACCCGTCTAATAATGACTGCAAAAACAGACATTTTTGATAACATAGGGAGCAGGTCTAGAGCCACATCACACAGGTATTTTTTATACAGTGATAGACATGTTCTGCCTTCTGCAATGCTTCCAGCGTTTTGCCGCAGTCCAGATCATTATGCAGCTCCGCTGTGCATTCAGAGAAATATTGCGCCGCCATGGCAGGGCCGGCCGCAAGGCCGAACCAGCCAAAATGAAAAGTGCTTTAGACACAGCCTCTGTCTGCCTATCGGCAGGATCCTTAAACGACGGCGACCCCTCCAGGGGAATAGTCGTCGCCTTGTTAAGTCTCGCCAATGAGGGGTCCACCGTAGGAGACGCACACTTTTTTATAAAACTATCCTCAAAAGGATACCGGATAGTGAAACGCTTAGGCATGGTGAAGGAATGCTGCGTGCGCTGCCATTCCTGATAGATCAAGTGATCAAAAAAAGTATCAAAGGGGGAAAGCTCTCGGAGACCTAGGGGACTTGGCAGTCCCACATACATAAGTAGACGTCTGCGACTCTCCTTCTTGGTTCAGTCGCAAGGACGTACGGACTCCAGAAATTATTGCAGACATCAGTGCTTTTTCATGTGCTGCTTTTGCCCCCTGGTCTTCTGCCTCCTCATCTGAGGGACAAAGTTCCCCCTCAGAAAGCTCCACGGGGGTCGCCGTGACCCCCGACGCTACTTCGGGTTCAGAATCCTCCCCAGAAGAACAAGGGGGAGGGGGCGCTTTCTTGGGGCCCCCGGGGCCTTGCTCGGCCCCACCCTGGGAAAGAATTCTCCAAACACCGCCGGCAGCTGTTCTAAGGACACCAGGGACACTGACGCAGGTTGCGCTGCATCTAAATCCTCCTCAGAGGGCCCTGCAGGGACATCTGCCATCACACCCACAGATTGAGCCAGAGCAGTGAGAACAACTAGCGGCACCCCCACACAGTCAAACACACCACCGCCCCTCAGAACGCCAGGTAAACCCAGGAGGACTGCACCCACCGCCACCAGCACCCCCAGGAAGCCAGCTATACTTGCTGTTTGTTTTTCCCAGAAAACGTCCTGTGTACCGCCAGAGAGCCTGCGCCATCAGCAGCAGCCAGCACCTGTCCCAGCAAGTGAAAGTAAGAAAAACGGCAGTAGCACGTTTTTCACAGCCTGGAAGGACTCCAATATGGCCGCCGAGACATCCACTAGAGGGCCGAGGGCTGCTGAACACGAGGTTCTGGCAAAATGGCCGCCAAGCATGGTACTGAAAAAAACCAGGGAAAATGGCCGCGGCTACGACAAAATGGCGGCGATCCGCCGCAAAATGGCAGCGGATCGCCGCATGGCGGCCTAGGCGGTTTGCGCACACACAGTGCAAGCGGGGTGCGGGCGAGGAAGGGGCGAGGAAGGAGCGAAGGGACCCAGGAGAGCCCCAGCAACCCTCCTCAACCAGTGGCTACCATGCATAAAATTACAAATTGCCCTGCGGCCCCCCCAGCGCCCCTAGCGGGGCAGAGGGGGCTCACTCACCACTCCTGAAGGGCGCAGCAGGTAGCCACCCGGTCGCAGACTTTTCTCCCCAGCTGGGGAGGAATGCTGCTGGCCACCGGCCCCTGGACCAGATCGAATCTGGACACTGGGCACAAGTGGGGATCACCCACTGGCCACCGGCACGGAACGGGCACGATGCGGTGGGAACCACTAACATCCTGGGACTGGCTCGCATCGGATGGCCGTACTGGGGAAAGTACAGGGTCTTTGCAGGAACTCTCTATGCCCCAGTCGGCTTCTTGATAGTAGTCTTCAATTTGCTTGAAAAAAAAAGCGGAAGCAAAAATTCTATCCGCAGGTCCCATAAGGGAGCCAGGTCAACTCCTTGCACTAGGCGTGTTAAAACTAATGTACTGAGCAGAGTAGGGGGATTATATGGGAAGAGAGGACAGCCCCCTGGAAGGGGCCAGCTTGCTTTCTTCTTTGCCTAGTTAACTCCTAATAGGATTGGCATATAACCCACAAGTCAATGGAGAGCTGCGTCTGTCAGTGAACGTAGGAGAAATACTGATAAATGCAGAATAGCCTTTTTTTTTTTCAGCCCTTATCAGCTTTCATCAGAGTCCGAGCGTTTTTACAGCTGAAAAACTCACGGTGTTTCCCTGTTCTGACAGGCAGCCTGACCGTGATCTACTGATCCCCGTCATCGGGATCAGTTAGATCTGTCATGCCCCTGCCAGCCCAGGCCCCACACAGTTAGAATACACCTAGGGTACAAAGCTAGCCCCTTGATCGTGTCCTACAGGTTAACCCCTTACCTGCCAATTACATTTATACAGTAATCAGTGGCTATTTTTAGCTCTGATCGCTGTATAAATGTCAATGGTCCCAAAAAAAGTGTAAAAAATGTCTGATCTGTCCGTGGCAATGTCACAGTCCCGATAAAAATCACAGATAGCTGCCATTACTAGTAAAAAGGAAAAAAAAAAACCAAAGTAAAAACGCCATGAATCAATTATCATAATTTGTAAACGCGGTAACTTTTGCGCAATCCAATCAATATACGCCTATTGCGATTTTTACCAAAAATATTTAGAATACATTTTGGCCTAAACTGATGAATAAATTAGTTCTTTTTATATTTTTTTTGGATATGTATTATAGCAAAAAGTAAAATAAATATAGTTTTTTTTTCTCAAAATTGTCGCTGTTTTTTGTTTATAGCGCAAAAAATACTACCAAAAGAAAGCTTTATTCGTAGAGAAAAAAAGGACGTCAACTTTGGTTGGGTACAACGTTGCATGACCGTGCAATTGTCAGTAAAAGCGACGCAGCTCCAAATCGCAAAAAGTGCTCTGGTCAGGAAGGGGGTAAATCCTTCCGGGGCTGAAGAGGTTAAAACCCACTAGTTCTGTTTTTTTTTCCAACCAGAAAACGCCCCTGCCATAAAATGCCAATAACAGGCTATGTGAGCATAGCCACATAGGTTAACATGCTGGGGAGTTTACAAGCTGCAGAAAAAAAAAAACACATGAAGCCAAAAACAGCAGCTGTAAAGACTTTCATCAGTGTGTATGAGGCCTAAAAGCTAGCTAAATCTTTTTGTGCTCCCCTGATACCCTCTCTCCTTTCTCCAGCATCTGCTTTATAAAGGATTACTGATTACATACATAGCTTAAATCCTGCAGTCATCAGGGCGTTCATGTTCTTTCCAGTAGTACTGTAAGCCCAGGTTAGTGTAATGACCCACTCCCAGGGGATGTATGTCCACAATGGCCTAGGTATCATTCAACCTTGAAAACTATATGCATTAACTATATACAGTGTAGAGCACTGTGTTCCGGTGGAAAGATGGGGACTTCCTGTCCTGCTCCCGGAACAAAGTGAAGTCTGGCTGAGTGCTGCTCATTAATTTCCAGGAAGCATTGTATTTTCTAAAGGAGTACAAGGCTTCCTCTGATTGGCTTGGGGGGAGACCGTGATGTCATTTTCCTGCCTCTGCACCTCGGCCAATTAGCGGAAGCCTTGTATTTATTCATAAAATACAAAGCTTCCTATGAATGGCTGAGCAGCACTCCATCCTGCTGTCAGAAACAGTGCTGTGTACTATATGTAGCTGATGCTACATACAGCTTATACAGTACTCAGACACATCTGTCAGTGAAGGTAATAGTTTGTTTGAACCAGCCTGGTCCAAACAAACCATTTTAAATTGACAGAAAGCTGGAATTCAGCTTGAAAGGTACAGTTGTAAATGCTTTTTAAAAAAAAATAAAAAAATAGTTCCTCAATCTTTATTTGCACTACCCCCTGTAAACCAGAATACAAAAAGAAATGAGCAGCCTTATATGTCAAAGTTTTACGGCATAGCACAGTGCCTCAGCGCAGGCCACCATCAGGCCCAATAACCTCATACAAAAGCAGACGTTTCTTGGAGCGAAGGGCCTAAACATGAGCACAAGAGGGTTACCGCCCTTTCCGGGGGAAGAAACACTTGGGCTGTGTCCTAGACTAGGTCCAGGTACGCCAAGCAATGCGTCAGACACAACACAGAGTTCCGGAGGTTTAGGATGAACCCAAAGTGCGATTTTGGGCTCCCGGGACAATATTTGGGCTCCCAGCCCCGGGAGTGCGCCGGGAGTGCGATTTTTGGTCTACTGGAACCATTTTCGGGCTCTCAGCCCCGGCAGTGCGATTTTGGGCAGTTTGTGCATTGTCTGTCAAATGTTGCAGAAATTCTCTGTGTTCCTACAAGAGGAGATCTAGATATTCTACTATGTGGATTTCCTGGAAGTGCAATAACCAGGGACAGAACCTTGCTGAAGACCCAGAAGGCAGTGGATAAGCCAAAGGGAGGAGCCACAAATGGGAAGTGCTGCTTGCCCACCGTGAAGCTCAAACACTGTTGATGCAAGGAAATATGGGGACATGTAAATCCTTTATGTCCATCAATGCCAAAAACTCTGTTGCAGGAACCTTCAAGCCCAGGAAGGAGCATCTGGGGGAACTGTGAATAGGTTAGAATAAACCCTTTAAGCCATTCCTCCGAGGGAATGGATCAAACACTGCTGAACAGTGAACCTGCTTCACAGCAGCATGCATATTCTGCAATCTCAGGGGAGTGAGGAGTATGCGAAGTTCCAGCTGAGTATGCAAAATTCCAGCCTATAAACCCAGGACATCAAGTGCACAATTCAAAGAAATTAAATGCCCAGAGTCTAGGAGGCCAAGAAGGTGGGGACTTTCCCTCATTGCGAAGCAGGTATGACACCAGACTTATTAGAGTTTAGAAGTCCAAGACAGCGCCCTCGCTAAACTCCCTCAACTCAAGCTGCTGTATAAAAATGTGATCAGGAAATTTTTTTTACATGCAACATATAGCGATCCCCAAAAAGATATATATAAAAAAAACCCTAACAGGGTGGATAAAAATCACTGATTTTTTAAAAAATATATATAAAAAAAAGTCTGATTTTTTTTTTTTATTGAAATCTGATTTTTTTTTGATTTTTATCAAATTTATTTTATGAAAATAATTTGAGTAAAAATCTAAAGATTAGTTTATTTTTAAGATACATTAAGAATTTTGTTTATTCAGCATGAAATGGAGTTATGTAGCATGAGGCTGTATATTCAGCAATATTTACATTTTTGGTAAACTCATTAAATGAATCCAAGCTCTGCAAGCTGAGACAACATGCACTGCATTGATGCATTCACAAAATTTCACAGTAACCAGGAGATAAAACAAAGTTCAGGAATATTCCTTTAGCCCATTGTTTTGCAAATATATGTGCACGACAAACTGTATGATTGAATCGGTTCTGATATTGCTGTTTTACTAACCTGACAGCTTATTATTCTAAATAGGAAACCTTAATTTTGTTTGCAAATTTTGCAGATTCTAACTACCAGCAAAAAGAAGTTCTTACATTTAACCACTTCCCGCCTGGCCTATAGAAAAATGATGTCCGGGCGGCGGGTTCATTATCCTGACTGGACGTCTATTGACATCCTCAGGATAACCCGCGAATGTGCGAGCGGTGGTGCAGTGGGTCACTCTGACCCACCGCATTACCGATCTCGGTAAATCGCTTCCATTCGAAGCACTTTACGACGTGATCAGCCGTGACCAATCACGGCTAATCACGATGTAAACAGGAAGAGCTGTTTATCGGCTTTTCCTCTAGTCACGTCTGCAGACAGCGGTTCTCCTGACGGGGGGGTCTGTGCTGAGTGTTTATCAGCGCAGCCCCCCCTCGGATCGCCACACTGGACCACCAGGGAGCCCACCCAGGGGCAACCAGGGAGCCGACCCTAGACCACCTGGGAGAAGATCAGGGAGCCCACACTAGACCACCAGGTAAGGGGCATAATGCCCAACATGGCTGGCACTCACTTCCAATTACAGATGCCACCCTAGACCACCAGGGAATGGACACCTTACAGTGCCCCCTATCAGTGCCCACCAGTGCCGCCTATGAGTGCCACCTATCAGTGCTGCTCATCAGTGCTGCCTATCTGTGCTGCATATAAGTGCCTGATCAGTGCCAATCAGTACTGCCTCATCAGTGCATGTCAGTGTAGTCTATCAGTGCCCAATTGTCATTCAAAATACCACAGCGCTGAAAGCTGAAAATTGATCTGGGTGGGAAGTGTTCTAAGTGACTGGTATTGAGGTGGTTAAAGAGCACCTGTCATTTCAGATCCATCATGGCAGTGCCTGTTAGCGGGCATCCACTCACCTGCTGCAGGCATGTCCCTCACCTTGTTGTGTCACTGGTGCTTCACCAGCCGTCCCATTAATGGGAATGGGACTGTCGGTGAGTCAACAGCGGGTCAGAGGAGCTGCTGTGGCACAGAGATGACAGTTTCTCTTTAAAAATTATGATTTAAATCAAGCCTTTTTAATAGTGATTTAATCAATATGATTTAAATCAAGTCCACCCTGCTAATAAATATGAATTATGTTTGAATACACAGGGATATTTAGCCTGGAAAGGGGAGGTCTGGGAGGGATGAAAAAAACTCCCCTGAAATCTGGCAATGCCATATTTTGCCATGAGCACCCAACTTTTTCTATACTGGGTAAGTCTGCTCTTCCTACCAGTGACTGCCTTCATAAAAAAGTGTCTAAAATGTTGGGTAACACACTGTCAGTTTTTTGCTCCTTCCATCCAGGAAGTTTAGCATTCATACAACCGTGGTGGATGCAGCAAAACATTGAATATTGCATGGCAGTGCTTGATAGAGCAAAGAATAGCAAAAGAATAGCCGCTACAATAATCACATGTAAAATCCAACAGGCTAGTTGTACCCAAGTGGATTGATCAATAAGCTGACCCCTACATACATGGTTAAAATTTCAGCCGGTTCAGCAGAGATTAGCCAAGATTCAAACTGTCTATGCCTGGCTTAAGTTTTTCATAAAGGCTTTAGCATTAAAAGGTGGCCCCTTCCCCATTTAAAATGTTGGTAGATATGCACAAGTAACATCAAAAGTAGCTCATACCGGCACCATCTCACAAGCAGATATTTAGGACAGAGTTTCTCAACATGAAACCGCAGGGTTGCGCAAGAATTCCCTAACAGTTCTGCTGCTGGTCACCATTGTTGCAGATTTATACATCTGCCCAATGGTGTCTTCACTGTTCCCCATACACATTAAAGGAGAAGTCCAGCCAAAGTTTGTTTGGCTGTACTTCTCCTATGGATCACAGGAGTGCAGTTCGTTTTGTACTCCTGTAACCCGTTTTCAGCAGAGAGTTGGCTGAAGTCCGCTCTCTGCTGGCGTCACCAATGTCAGTCCAGGCACCGCGTCATCACAACCAGAGAGTCTGGATCCGCCAAGTGCCTGGACTGACAGCCGGCTAAGCCTCTCAGCGAGCCGCTGAGGGCCCGAGATGGCCGCTCCGCCCGTCCCCTACACAGCCCAGCGCACCAGTGAGAGAGGAGGGAGAAGAGCAGAGAGCTGTGACGGGCAGTCTGCAGCTCTCTGCTCACGGAGCTGTGAAAACCGAGTGATAGGCGGTGTTCGATCGCTCTGTTCTCAGTGTAAAGGAGCTGGGGGACCAATGCTGCATCCACCTAGGTAAGTATAATTGGGGGGGGGGAAAAACAATCCTTTACTTTTCTTTTAACTGCTGAGTTAATAAGTACCACCAGAAACTGATGTCACTATACTGAGTGGCATGGAACAAGAGGAGCAGTCTACTAGGAAAGTACCAGTAGACACTGGTCTAAGAACATTATTCATTAAAGCGTAACTCCACTTTTGTTGAGAAAAAAATATCCCCCCACCCCCAGATGATATATGTATATTGCAAGGATTTTAACAAACTTTGTTGCAGATTGCTACTTTTTGTTATTCTGAAGAAATCCCTGTGTGTTTTGTCTGTGCCCATGTGGGAAAGTGAATCTAATGGGAGTGGTTTCATAATTATCAATAAGTTGTGCACCTGCAGGGCACTAATGAGGAAAGCTGCTGGGCCTGCATCCCTTTAGACATGATTTCCTATTGAGAGTATCTCACCAAAAAAAGGGATTTTATTAAAACTTACCGTAAAATCCTTTTCTCTGAGTTCACTGACAGACGCAGCTCTCCATTGACATGTGGGTTATATGCAAATCCTATTAGGAGTTAACTAGGCAAAGAAAGAAAGCAAGCTGGCCCCTCCCAGGGGGCTGTCCTCTCTTCCCATATAATCCCGCTACTCTGCTCAGTACATCAGTTCGTAACAAGCCGTACCGAAATAAACACAGAGGGGTGGGTGCTGCGTTTGTCAGTGAACTCAGAGAAAAGGATTTTACGTTAAGTTTTAATAAAATCCCTTTTTCTTCTACGTTCACTGACAGACGCAGCTCTCCATTGACATGTGGGGATGCCCCAAAGCTGTGTCATTAAGAGGGGTGGGCAAACGACAACAACTGTACCCAACAGAACCTCTGAAGAGGCGCCAGACGCGCCTACACTGCCGCCTGTAAAACCTTACGGCCAAAAGCAGCATCCGAAGATGCAGACACATCAACTTTCTAAAACTTAGTAAACGTGTGCACTGAGGCTCAAGTAGCCGCCTTGCACACCTGTGACACCCAGGCCTGGTGTCGAAAAGCCCAGGAAGTGCTAACAACCCTGGTAGAATGAGCCGTGACTGGAAAAGGAGGCACTTTTCCCCGAACAGAATACGCATGTGTCACGGTCTGTCTGATCCAACGAGAGACAGTGGCTGACGAGGCCGTCAAACCTTTGCACAGACCATCCGTCAGGACAAACGACGCGTCAGACCTCCGAAAAGGGTCAGTAGCCGCAAAATACACCCACAAAGCCCGTACGACATCCAAGGAATGTAACTCAATCTCCTTATGATGTGAAGGGTGCAGACACAACGAAGGAAGAACAATATCTTCGTTAATATGAAAAGAAGAAACCACCTTCGGTAAAAAAGAAGGTGATGGGCGCAAGACTGCCTTATACCTGTGCAGGACCAAGTAAGGAGACCTGCAGGACAACGCTGCCAACTCAGACACCTACCTAGCGGATGTAATGGCCGCCAAGAAAGCCACTTTCTGTGACAACAATTGTAAGGAAATATCCCTGATCTTCTCATATGATGGCTTTTGAAGTACCGAAAGCACCAAATTCAAATCCCACGGTGCCATTGGTGACCATACCTGAGGAGCCACATGGCGCACACCTTGTATAAATGTACGAATCAAGGAATGCGACACCAAAGGGCGTTGGAAAAGAATTGCCAAGGCCGATATCTGGCCCTTGAGAGTACTCAAGGCCAATTTTTTATTCGGGCCCTGTTGTAAAAAAGTCAGGACCCTAGACACCACATAGGAGTGAGGGTTCCAACCTCCCGCCTCACACCAGGCAATATAGGCCTTCCAGGTGCGATGATAAATTTTGCGCGAAGTACACTTGCGCGCCTTCAGCATGGTAGGGACCACTGAGTCGACACCCCTGTCCCTCAGCACCTGGGATTCAATAGCCAGGCCGTCAAAGCCAGCGAGTGTAAAGCAGGGTGCAATATGGGTCCCTGAGACAGCAGATCGTCTTGCAGCGGGAGATGCCAGGGGGCGTCTGCCACCATTCTTACTACATCGGCGTACCACGAACGCCGAGGCCAGTCCGGAGCCACCAGGATCATCGGTATTCCCTCTGCATCCACCCTGCGCAGTAGGCGTGGGAGAAGTTTGATGGGAGGGTAGGCATACAGAAGACGATACCGACTCCAAGGTGGCACGAGTGAGTCTTTGGCCACTGCCAACGGGTCTCTTGTCCTGCACACAAAGGACTTCACTTTGTGCTTGAACGGAGACGCCATGAGGTCCACGTCTGGCATGCCCCACTTGAGGCAAATCTGGCTGAACACTTCTGGATGGAGGGATCATTCCCCGATCCAGCGTCTGGCGACTGAGGAAGTCCGCCTGCCAATTTTCTATACCTGGAATATAGATGTCGGAGATTGCAGGAACGTGCAGTTCTGCCCAACGCAGAATGAGAGCTGCTTCCGCAGCCGCTGCCGCACTTCTCGTTCCGCCCTGATGGTTCACATATGCCACTGCTGTGGCATTGTCTGACTGGACCTGAATCGGGAGCCCTTGTAGCCTCGCCATCCAGTGGGATAGACAGCGTCTGATCGCTCTTAGCCCCAGCACATTGATCGGAAGGCGGGACTCCTGCGTCGACCAAGGACCCAGGCTGGCGTCCGTCGTGATTATCGACCACGTCAGGGGAAGAAACGATCCCCCCCGTCAAAGCCGGGGTCCGAAGCCACCAGGCCAGGGAAGCCCTGGTCTGACGATCCAAGTTGACCAACTGGTCCAGAGACAGTGGGGATCTGTCCCACCGAGACAGAATCACTCGCTGGAGTAGTCGAGTGTGACTGAGCGTAAGGTACCGCCTCGAAGGCCGATACCATGAGCCTCAGCACCCGCATACAGAACCGTAATGATGACCGCTGGCGAGACAGTAAGGTTCACACTGCTGATTGCAGGGACTGCAGCTTGGCTGGGGGTAAGAACACCTTCAACTGTTCCGTGTCCAGAATCAGACCCAGATATTCCAGGCAACAGGACGGGGTCAAGGACGACATCTGCAGGTTGATCAGCCAAACGAAGTCCTTTAACAAGGCCATGGTGATGGACGCGACCACTTTTGCGCAAACCAATCAATAAACGCTGATTGCGATTTTTTTTATCGCAAATATGAGGAAGAATATAAATCGGCCAAAAACGGTGTAAAAAAAAATGTTTTTTTATATTTTTTTTTTGGATTTGTATTTTAGCAAAAAGTAAGAAATTTGGGTTTTTTTGCAAAATTGTCGCTCTTCTTTTGTTTATAGCGGCGATCAGAAATGACGCAGAGGTGATCAAATACCACCAAAAGAAAGCTCTATTTGTGGGAAAAAAAGGACGCAAATTTCGTTTTGGTACAACGCCGCACGACCGCGCAATTGTCAGTTAAAGCGACGCAGTGCCGAATCGCAAAAAGGGCTCCGGTCCTAAAGCTGGAAATCCTTCCGGGGCTGAAGTGGTTAAGTTCGATGGGAAGAACCTGTCTGGGGGTAGAGTGCTGAACTCTATCCTGTACCCAGAGGACACCACTTCCTGCACCCACCAGTCGGAAATGTGGGCAGTCCACCTGTCTGCGAACCCCAGAAGACGTCCCCCTACCCGATCGCAGGCAACCCAACATGCAGAGGGTTTATCCTCTGTCTTTTCGTTTTTGCGTTGCCAGGGCCTTTTACCGGCCCCTGCAGCAGCCTTGCCGGCTCGTGGGCCCTTGCCCGCTGCGCCAGTGGCACGAAAAAACCTCTTATGACCCGAAGAGACAGGTCCCTGCTTGCGGCGAAATTCTCGCCGACTGGGCTCCGGAAGAAAGGTACTCTTCCCATCCGTGAAATCCTTAATGATTTCGTCCAACTGGGGGCCAAAGAGACAGCCACCCTGAAAGGAGAGGTCCGCTAAACCTTTTTTTGGAAGCGTGGTCATCCGACCACGAACGTAACCAGAGGACCCGTCTGATAATGACTGCAAAAACAGACATTTTGGATAACATAGGGAGCAGGTCTAGCGCTGCATCACACAGGTATTTGATACCATGAAATACATGTTCTGCTTTCTGCGACGCTTCAAGCGTTCTGCCGCAGTCCAGATCATTCTGCAGCTCCGCTGTGCATTCAGAAAGATATTGCGCTGCCATGGCAGACACCAGGGCCGGTCGCAAAGCCGAACCAGCCAAAATGAAAAGTGCTTTAGACACTGTCTGTCCGTCCTCCTATCGGCAGGATCCTTAAACGACGGTGACCCCTCCAGGGGAATAGTCGTCGCCTTGTTCAGTCGCGTCCACCGAAGGGGAGGCCCACTTTTTAATAAAACTATCCTCAAAAGGATACCGGATAGCGAAACGCTTAGGCATGGTGAAGGAATGCTGTGGGCGCTGCCATTCCTGATAGATCAAATGATCAAAAAATGTATCATAATGGTAAGTCCCGCAGACATCAGTAGACGTCTGCGACTCGCCATCTTAGCCCAGTCGCAAAGACACACGGATGCCAGAAATTATTGCAGACACCAGTGCCTTTTTGCGCGCTGCCTTAGCCCCCTGGTCTTCCTCCCCATCTGAGGGACAAAGTTCACCCTCAGAAAGCTCCACGGGGGTCCCCGTGACCCCCGACGCTACTTCCGGTTCGGAATCCTCCGTCGCGCGTTTTTCCGTGACCACAGACGTTATTAAAGACCGTAGGCACACAGAAAC
>BLSH010004717.1:124905-139004 GCA_018402905.1 Glandirana rugosa
GGTCACGAGTTTGCCAATTTAGTGTCTGACACTCTGTTTAGGAGGTGGTTGTTGATGACGCGAGTGGAGGGTCAAACTGGGGTCAAAGTGATCTCCCAGTTTGAGCGTAACGTTAACATCACTGTCTAGGGCAGGTCTAGAGGAATAGAATCATGAAGGTGAGGCGTGTCGAGTAGTGTTTAGGCCGCCAGTCTACCATCGTATATATACTCTCCCCTTTATCTGATTCTGGGAAATCACCAGGAAGTCTCCCTGCTCTAAATCTCGCTCCTTCGCTCCTCACAGCGGCAGCGGGTGACGTTCTGATCGGTTCCTTTCCCCGTACGCGTTACGGCTGGATTGCCTTCATCGGCGGGGTGGAGCCTCTCTAGTCTTAGTCTATTTCCCCTCTCATATATATGCTACCATCTGACCGCCGGATTTGTGATGAGCTGTGCGGAGTGGAAGTACTAAGATAAGGAGATCTGGACGGGATCTGTCACTACAATTGCAATGCGAGTTTGACCCTCTAGTGAAACTGGGGTCAAACTGGGAGGTGAGCGCAGTAGTTGTTGGTGGAGGATTTGTCTCACAGTCTGTGATTTAACCGTTTGAGCACTGGTGGAATAGACTACAATCAGTTCACATATATTCTGGACTTTATGTGATGATTACTTTAAAGGACTGCGCTGCTTCTGATTTTTATTATAAGAAATAATGTTACACCGCGAGAAACGTGACCTTTATTCTAAGCAACAAAATTGTGATAAAGCCCTGAGTACCATCAACAATTACCACTCTATGTGCAGCTGGGCTCCAGTATTTCATGGTGACCGAAAACCCACCAGAGCAATGAAAAGTCACTGTGGGGGACAGACATGTAGGCAGGAAGTGGCTGCAAAGAGGCAGCAGAAGATCAGCAGCGCTGGAATACTTTTCACCTTTATTTTTTTGTATTTTATTTACAATGTCACTAAGGCTTTGTTTAGATGTGCAAGTTGGGTGGTAATAATGTGCAGTAGAGACGTGTTTTTGCCACCCTTAAGCTCCATTAGGCAGGAGATGAGGGCGTTTTACATGCCGCAGTCACAATGCATTCGGCATAATAAGGAGTTTCCCCCATAACAGATTTTTTAGTGTCACTCTTTCTGGCCAACCTATAACCCTGATGTAATGGTGGAGTTATTGACTGGCTGCTCTGCTGTGAGTAAGTTAGGGTTAGGGGGGCGCAAATTACTTGTCTTACCCCTGGTGCTGACAACCCCACACTACGCTATAAAAAACTGGCTCCTAACTTTTTTAGCCGGCTCCTAGATTCAAGGCAAATTTGTCAAGCCCTGTCACAGAACACATAATTCTAATCTGTGAAATTAACAACACTGCGTACACATTAGTGAACAGATATGCCCCAAACTCAGTCTAAATAAAATTCCTAAAAAAAAAAAAGTGTGGAAAAAAGTGACAAAAATACAACAAGGCCGGGTCATTATTTGTGGTGACTTTAATCAAGCCCCGGATGCACTAGCAGATGTCAAAGGCCCCTTACCGAAAAAGCCACGCCCATCAGCACTGCTCCCCTTCCTGCACACACAAGACCTATATGATATATGGAGATGCTAACACTCCACAGAAAGAGACTTTACTTTCTTCTCAAAACCCCACCTCATGTATTCAAGAATAGACTTGTTCATAGGTGACAAACAACTATTACAAGAGGCGCTCCAATCGGAAATACATACGGATGGTCAGACCATGCACCCATAGGAGAGAAGCAAGAGAGTACAACCTTCTTCAACTGGAGAAATGACCCATATCTTATGTCAATCCCCGCCAACAATGCTCAGATTCAAAAGCACCTAAGAGATTTCTTTACCATCAATGGACACTCAGTCAACAACCCATTTTTAATATGGGCCTCCCATAAAGCATATATAAGAGGGGTCCTGATTAAAATTAGTTCACAGGAGAAACGCTAGAGCTGCACGATTCTGGCCAAAATGAGAATCACAATTTTTTTGCTTAGAATAAAGATCACGATTCTCGCGACGTACCATCTTACATGTACAAAAAAATTGGCCTAACAGCACTGTTTTTTTTTTTTTTTTTTGAAAGGGTAATTTTTCCAAAAAAAATTGCGTTTGAAAGACCACTGCACAAATACAGTGTGACATAAAATATTGCAACAACCGCCATCTTATTCTCTAGGGTCTCTGCTAAAACAAAAATCTATAATGTTTGGGGGTTCCAAGTCATTTTCTACCAAAAAATAATGGATTTTTATTTGTAAGCAGCAAATGTCAGAAAAGATCTAGTCTTTAAATGGTTAAACTAAACACCTTCTATACATGGAGTTCATTCCTTTGAAGTAATTACATTGTATCTCTTATAGCTTCTTTTATCAGCAGTGACTTCAGAACTCAGCAGTCTGCCCAGAGATTCAAGTCGCTCCAACTTAGAAAAGACTTCAGGCGACTTGCATTGACTTTTATTACAGTCAAGCCACGCTGAGTCGCCCTGCAAGTCGGACTCTATTAACTGCACTGAAAATCGCGGTAATGCCTGATTGAGATCGCGGGGGGGGGGTTTGGGCGATTTTATTACGATTAATTGTGCAGCTCTATGAAACGCCAGACTGCACAGAATTGCTACAAAACATAACAAAACTAGAAATCAAAAATAAACAGAAACCAAACCCTACTCTAAGCAATAAACTGATTCAAGCCAGAAGTGACCTTCGATCTCTCAACACAAGCCATGCAAAGCTTCTACTAAAGACAAAAGACAACTTTTATGCCCATGGCAACAAACCCGGCAAATGAATGGCATCACTAATTAAAAAGAGCAGATCTAAACAAAAAATAACACATCTTATACAGTACACCCAAAGAAGGGTACACAAATGTACCACCCTAGAGACATCACAAATGCCTTCAAAAAATACAATGAAACACTTTATAATCTGAAAAATTATCCCTCGGTGACACAACCATCAGATTTGAAAATTACACAATTTCTAGAGTCCACAAACCTACCCAAACTAGCAAAACACCATGTTGAGATTATTAATGCCCCAACAGCAATAAAAGAGATCCAACAAATAATTTCATCGCTTCCCAACGGCAAGGCCCTGATGGCTTTTCGGCCGAGTATTACAAGGCCTTTTCCCACATATTAGCTCCACACTTAAGTCAGGCATTCAACGCTGCTGCGTGCTCAGGCAAATTTCCAACAGAAATGCTATCTGTGAAAATTATTATCCTACCTAAACCAGTGAAGGAGCCCCAAAATTTCCATCCTATATCGCTTCTGAACTTTGATCTTGAAATATATGCAAAAGTTATAGCTAAACGCTTTGCACCCATTGTGCCCCATATAGTGCACCAAGACCAAGTAGGTTTCACACTAGGCAGGCAGGCCCCTGATGCTACACACAAAATAATCAACCTTTTGCATTATACTGAAGTCCCCACGATTTTTGTAGCGCCGGACGCCAAAAAGGCTTTCGACAGAATACACTGGGGTTATCTACAACATACACTCAAAAATTTGGATTCCAAGGCACAATACTTTCAGCCATTTTAGCCCTGTACTCAAAACCAACAGCCTGAATCTTCACAGAAGGTAATCTCTCTGATCCCTTTGACATCTCCAATGGCACTAGGCAAAGGTGTCCCCTTTCTCCTTTAATATTCACTTTAGTGATGGAACTTCTGGCCCAAACAATCTGCAGCAACAAATCCATCATAGGAATACCACTAGCTGATCAGATGCACAAAATCACATTGTTTGCGGATGACATTATTCTCACTTTAACTGAACCGGCTTCTTCCCTGCCATCGGTATGTGAAATATTAGATACATTTAATGAATGCTCCTTCTATAAAGTCAATGTAACAAAAAAAATCAAACAGCTTAAATGTTGGAGTGCCAAACTCCATAAAGACCTAACTAAAGTCAAAAATCCCATTCCAGTGGGTTTCCTCATCAATGCCTTATTTGGGTATATCTTTAACCACCTCATCAAACACTTTTTACAACTAACTACAAGCCTTTCTTGCACAACTGCAGACAAGAACTACAACAAATTAACAAGCAACATCTCTCGTGGGCAGGTAGGGTAGCAGCCTTTAAGATGCTCAAGCTGCCTAAACTTCTATACATCAACAGAGCAGTACCAATAGACGTCCCTGACACATTTTTTAAATCCAAACAACAAATGATATGTTCTTACATCTGGTCTAACAAAAAGCCAAGATGTCCCTTCTCAACCACTATCAAATTCAAAAAAGCAGGAGGAATGGGACTCCTAGACATAGAAGACTATTACATTGCCGTAATACTTGACCAGGCCAGGCATTGGTTCTCCCCCACCCCAGAAAAACAATGGAGACACATAGAACAAACTTTCATGGCCAAAGGGGACCTAGGCACAGCAATCTTAGCCAGTGGGATACCCAATACCACGTACAAAACAAACCACCTAACCATCAAAGCAACACTCAATGCATGGACATTTTTCATCTCCAATATAAATGCAAAAACAACAGATACACAAATAGAAACAAAACTAGAAATTTTTCAATTCATCATCCCAGACCTATCTATAAACCAGTGGTTCTCATCTCTTGTCCTCGGGACCCACTAACAGGCCAGGTTTGCAGGATAACTGAAATACATCACAGGTGATATCATCCCGTGCCAGCACTGACACAGAAAACCAAGCTAACACCGACGTTCGCGGTTCTCAGAGCTCCGTGAGCAGAGAGCTGTAGACTGTCAAGTCAGCGGCTCTCTGCTCTGATCCCTCCTCACTCACTGGAGCACTGGGCTGTGTAGGGCGAGGGAGAGGGAGGGGTACAGCGGCTCGCTGAGAGGCTAAAAACGGGTGCCACTCCAGGCATGGGGTGGGTCTCCACCATATAATCGCAATCTTCCCCGAGCTTGGCACCAGCTCTGTGACAGCCAACAGCAGGCATATGCAGGTTCCGCATGAATATGAAAATGGCGATCACACCACACATGTGAGGCATCGCCATGAACACCTGAGTGAGAGCAAGGATTCTAGCATCAGACCTCCTGAGTGACTCTAAAAGTATCTATTCACTCGCCATAGCATCAGCTTTTATATTTTAACAAAAAATTGGGTATTATATTGCGTGCATTAACCACTTGCCGGTTGCCTAACTGGAAATTTATGTCAGGACTTTGACATTAAATACAGGGGTTATGGCTGCAGCTAGATGCCATAACCCCGGTATTTTCTTTTACGTTAGGTGGCCAGCTTTCAGATAAAAATGGTCCCTGCGGCGGATTTGCCAGGGGAAAACTTTTAGAAGCGGCGGGAAAGGTGCCACCTCTCTCCCGGGCTTACGTTACCAATCGGTGAGCCCGGGAACCATCTGGCGTCGGCAGTGTTTTCCCATAGAGCTAAGTGATGGCAAGCTGCGATTGCATGACCAGAGTGACAGCATGACACCACTTCTAGTTCTCAGGCTGTGCAAACACAGTTTTGTTTTTTTCTTAAAACAAAAGAAAAAACTTTTTTTTATTTTTTTAGATATTTTTGAGGGTAAGCCCGCATACACACAGCGTTTTTTAATGCCATGTTTTTGGACGTTTTTTTACAGCTTTCCATGTTTTTCAATGGCCCCTAAAAACGCTGACGTTTTTTGACCAGTAAAGAGTGTCGGCGTTAGTGAGCTGTAACTAGAACGCGGGACCAGCGTGTTCCGAGGCTGTAGTGTTTTGGCGTTTTTTACGCTAAACCAGCAAAATTGCTCATCGACGCTCACTAATGCCATGCAGGCGTTAACCGTCATTTTTAGGTTAAAAAATAGCAGAGGAATGTTTTTTTGAAAACGTCTACTGATGCCAACGCTCGCTAGTGCTCATGAATGGCAATGCAAAACGCAGAAAAAAAACACACTTTTCCCTAACGTCGGGCGCAACGTTTTAATAACTTTTTGTCATACACCCGTGTGTATGAGGCCTAAAGGAGAGATTACACGCCAGATCTCTCCATAAAGAGGACCTGTAAAGCTGTATTATCATCGCAAGGGATGTTTACATTCCTTGCGATAGCAATAAAAAAGTGATCAAAAAAAGTTTTTTTTTAAAGGGACAGTGTAAAAAATTTAAAAATGTACTAAAATAAATTAAAAAAAATATTTTTTAAAGCACCCCCATCCCAGCGTGCTTGTGCACAGTAGTGAACGCAGGTCACGCCCACATATGTAATCAATGTTTGCACCACACGTGAGGTGTCGCTGCGAACGTCTGAGTGAGCGCAATATTTCTAGCACTAGACCTCCTCTGTAACTAAAATAGTAACCTGTAGAAATTTTTAAAGCATCGCCTATGGAGATTTTTAAGTACTGTAGTTTGGTGCCATTCCACGAGCATGCGCAATTTTAAATCATGACATGCTTGGTATCCATTTACTCGGCGTAACATCATCTTTCATATTATTGAAAAAATTGGGGTATATATTATTTATTAAAGTGTATTTTCGCCAAACAAATTGCATTTGAAAAAACTTCTGCACAAAAACCGCGTGACAAATTGCAACGACCATCATTTTATTCTCTAGGGTCTCTGCTAAAAATACACACACACTGTTCGGGAGTTCCAAGTCATTTTCTAGTAAGGCTGCATTCACACAGGGGCGATCCGACTTCAGGCACGACTTTGCTAGGCAACTTGGAGGCAACTTGCAGGCAACTTGCAGGCAACTTGCAGGCAACTTGCAGGCAACTTGCAGGCAACTTCAAGCTTGACTATGCCAGGCGACTTTGCCTGTTGCCAATCAGAGCGGGGAGGGAGGTGGTTGCCCTGGATAAATTCTTTTCTTTTAGTCGCTTCCATGTAGATGGGGGATCCGACTTGGAGGCGACTTCTATTGAATTCTATGGGCACAAGTCGGATAGAAGTCGCCTAGAAGTAGTACAGGAACCTTTTCAGAAGTCGCCTTGAAGTCGGAGCGACTTCAGTCGCGCATATTAAGACGGCTCCCATTCATTTCAATGGGATTTCAGATGTCAAGCGACTTGGGGCGACTTGAGGCAACTCAAGTCGGATTGCAAGTCGCCCCTATGTGAATGGGCACTAAGAGATACGGAGTTTTACTTGTAAACAACAAAATGTCAGAAAAAGGCTGGGTCCTTAACCACCTCTTTACAGGGCCTATTCTGACACTTCGCTCCTATAAAAATCAATTTCTTTTTGCTAGAAAATGACTTAGAACACCCAAACATACTATATATTTTTTTAGTAAAGACCCTAAAGAATAAAATTGTGGGTGTTGCAACTTTTTATGTCACATAGTATTTGTGCAGCAGTTTTCTAACGCATTTAATTAAAAAAAAAAAAACTTTCATAAATTAAAAATAAAAACAAAACAGTAAAGTAAGCCCAATTATTTTCATAATGTGAAAGATAATGTTACGCCAAGTAAACAGATACCAAACATGTCACGCTTTAAAATTGCGTCTGCCCGTGGAATGGCGGCAAACTACGTACTTTAGTTTAGAGTTCCACAAGAGGTCTGGTGCAAGAATTATTGCTCTCATTCTGACGTTCGCGACAATACCTCATATGTGTTGTGCGATCACCGTTTACATATGGGTGTGGGAGTAACATATGTGTTTGCATTTGCACGCAAGCATGGTGGGACGGGGGCGCTTTAATTTTTTTTCTTATTATCATTTATTTTACACAATTCTTTTTTTTGTGCCAACTTTATTGCCATTACAAGGGATGAACAACATCCCTTGTGATAGCATGGGCCGTGACAGGTACTCTTTTATGGAGAGATCTGGGGTCTATGAGACCCTAAATCTCTCCTCTGACCCCCCATGTAACAGATCAGAACGATATCGGTCTGATCCATTACTTCCCTGGCCACTGGCGGCGAGGTAAACAAAGGGGGAGAACCGAAAGTGACGAACTGCTCGTCGCTCCCTGGTTACAGAGGGAGGGGAACAACTTTAGTTTCTCTCTCTGTGTCCCATGCAGCCATCGCGGCTGGCCACATCACTCTCTGCCCCGCAATGGGATCGGAGTTCCCAGGAGAGCCGGCGGCAGAAGGGGGTGGAACCCCATTCCGCCACAAGCAGAAGTGATTGAGTGGCAAATTAGCCACTCAGATCACTCCTGCAAGAAAGAGAATCGCCGGCTGAAAATTTAGATACTGAAATGATGCCTGTAAGTGCAGGCATCATTCCAGTATAACCACTGACACTCAAGGACATTCAGGAACGTCCTTGGGAAGGAAGTGGTTAAAAATCAAAAAAGTATTTTTCCAAAAAAAGTATGTTTAACACCCACTAATTTATTCTCTAGGGTCTCTGCTTAAAAAAATATAACAAAGAAAACACTGGAACATGGCTTCCCCAAACATGATTTTACAGAGAGAACTGAAAACTCCCATAAAAAAAAAAAAAGTATAACTATAGGCAAAACTTTTTTCTTTATCATTTTGGAGGGAGGGTTATAATCCCAGTCAATTTTTTTTCACCACCTGTGTTCCATTGCGGAGATTTCCCTTCACTTCCTGTCCCATAGCCAAACCGGAAATCCCTGCAAATCAAGGGAATTTCTTGCGGGGCCCCTAAGTTACCAAAACTTTTTTTGGGGAGAACCCAAAATTTGGGTAATTTCTTTTACTTTCAACGGTAATATTAAACAGGACCAATAGAGAGGGTGAATCTCCTTAACGGGGGCACAGACAGCAATAAAAACTGGCAGGTGTTCTAACCCTCTCTCCAAAACTAAAAAAAAAAAAAAAAAGTTTTGCCTTTAGTTATACTTTAAGCCCCGTTCACACTAGTGCGATTTTTCCAGCTGTGCTTGCATGCACGACAATGGAAATCACATTCTTCTCTATGGTGCCTGTTCACATCAATGCAGCATGGTGCAGCGATTTTTTTTTTTTTAAAGGTGCAGATTAAAATGTAAGGATGGAGCTGTTGGCAACAACGGTCTCCTCACAACTTGAGTGAACACAATCTATATAGCTGTCTGTCACCATGCAAGGCATTAAAATCCACCAGGTAAGAGGGGGAAAAAACACCAATGGAAGTGCATACTAATAATTTGTGAAGATGATACTCCAGGGCTTGACAAATTTGCATAGCTAAAAAAGTTAGGAGCCAGTTTTAGCGTAGTGTGGGTTGTCAGCGCCCAGGGTAAGGCAAGTAATTTGCGCCCCCTAACCCTAACTTATTCACTGCAGAGCAGCCAGTCAATAACTCCAATGTAACACCGTTACATCAGGGTTATAGGCTGGCCAGAAAGAGCGACACTAAGAACCTGTTATGGGGGGAACTCCTTATTATGCTGAATGTATCGTGACTGTGACATGTAAAACACCTTCATCTGCTGCCTAATGGAGCTTAAGGGTGGCAAAAACATGTCTGTACTGCCCATCTAAATAAAGCCTTATGCCTCGTACACATGGTTCGACGATCGCATACAACAGGTCGTACGAACAACCGTTGTATGTTAATCCGACCGTTAGTACGCGCGATTAGAACAGCCGACGTACGACGGTCGTACAACAGGAGTTGTATGAGCAGACTAGAAAACTTGGTAGTACCAACAAGCGGTCGTACGACCGTTGTACCGTGTGTACAGAGAAGTTGGTCCAACAAGTTGTATTGTGCAGAACACGCATGCTCAGAAGTCAGGAATGGCCGGACACTGATTACATGCTCCTGAACTTTCTCTTTATACGTTCATAACACGTCACAACATTCGGCTTGGTCATACGATCACTTAGTGCATGTCAGTATGCAAGATACAACAGCCAACATACGATTTGGTCCATTCAGTCATACGACCGTCGAACCGTGTGTATGAGGCTTTAATGACACTTTAAATAAAATACAAAAAAAGGATGAAAGAAGTATTCCAGTGCTGTTGATCTTCTGCTGGCTCTTTGCAGCCACTTCCTGCCTACATGCGTGTCCCCCATGGTGACTTCATTGTTCTAGTGGGTTTCCGGTTACCATGAAATACTGGAGCCCAGCTGCACATAAAGAGTGGTAATGGTTGATGGTAGACAGGGCTTTATCACAATTTTGTTGCTTAGAATAAAGATCATGATTCTCACGGTGTAACATCGTCTTTCACATTATATTAGAAAAAAAATGGGCTAACTTTACTGTTTAGTTTTTTTTTTTTTAATTATTAAAAGTGTATTTTTTTCCAAAAGAATTGCGTTTGAAAGACCGCTGAGCAAATACCGCGTGACATAAAATATTTCAACAACCGCCATTTTATTCTCTAGGGTCTCTGCTATAAAAATATATATATATATATATATATATATATATATATATATATATATAATGTTTAGGGGTTCTAAGTCATTTTCTAGTACTTGTAAACAACAAATATCAGAAAAGGTTTAGTCTTTAAGTGGTTAAACTTCCCTTATCTAGAGACCTGAGAATATTCCTTTGCTTTAAAACAACCAAGAGATACATTGTATCTTTTCTGTTTATAGTCATCAGTGTGTTGGCAGACTGCCTGCTTTTTTTTTTTTTTGTAACAGCTGTCAGCTTAGGCAGAGAACGGCTCGGAGATGCTGAAGACAGAGAGGGGAGAGAAGTATCAGCTTGCGCTCGCCATGACGCGAATTCTGGTTGACCCTGGTGACCGGGGATTTTTGAGCTCTGTGATACCCTATACAAACTACAGTCACTTGGTACCTTTTGCTGAATGTGCTTGTAATAAGCAACATTTAGGGGTCGTTCAAATTATGTGCAGTGATGGTAAATGCAAAGCCGCTTCTAAAATGTCTTTTCAATGTGGTGTGAAAAAATGCTGCATTTTTCCATTTCTATGTGCTCTGTTCCCACCACAATGCTGGTGTGATGTCCAGTATGGAAAAATGTAGACATACAGCATTTTCCCACTGCGCACTGGATGGCACTGTGCTCCTGTACAGGGACATGAATGAATTGTCACTATGACAGTACAAAAGTAAGCCGTGCAATGCTCTGAAAAAAGCACTGCACTGCTCCCTTGCTGGACCACACAGATACTTACCCGCAAAGTAAAACGCTGCATTTTAGTGTACGAGCTAATGTGATAGAACCCTCAAGTTAATATATAATTGAGGTGTTACAAACTACTAGATGATGTACACTGGAACTAGGGCTTATTTTCATAAATTGATTAGTTTACCGATTATTTCAATTAATCAGATAAAAACCTAAAAAAAAATCACTATATACCCTTTTGCCGATGCCATCAATGCATACTCATTGGAGAAACAGCCCACTGGTGCAGTTTCTTCAGGGCCCGTGCCGTTATCAGCAGCTCCAGAGCGCATGTGCGGGAGTGACGTCATCGAGGCTCCAGCCAATCACGGCGCGGAGCCCACGAATTAGGAAAAAGCTCTGGGAAACATGTCAGTGATGACATTGGTGTGCGGGGACCATTGTAACAGCTTCGATCTCAGGTAAGTATTCTATAATGAGCTAGTAGGCGATGCACACTAGCTCATTATGCCTTTGTGTTACAGGTTTTTTTTTTTTTTTTTTTGCGGTTTACAACCTTTTGAGAATGGATGTAACCCTCCATATACCCAGTGAAGTGAACAGCCTCAGATGATTAACAGAGATGACACAAACCTCCCTATACAAGTCTTACATGTATATATGCTGTCTTCACTTTGATACACTGTTTAGAAAATGCACATTCTGTTCAATTATCCACTTCCTCCTACCTATGTAGGTAGACAGTGTGAGAGATTGTGCGAAAGCTGATTGGAGGAAAGGCACACACCCCCTCCCCACACATGCAGAGGTTGCCTGTGTTTTGTTAACCACCTGCTTACTGGGCACTTAAACCCCCCTCCTGCCCAGACCAATTTTAGGCTTTCAGAGCGGTCACATTTTGAATGACAATTGCGCGGCCGTGCGACGTTGTACCCAAACAAAATTTTTATCATTTTTTCCCCCACAAATAGAGCTTTCTTTTGGTGGTATCTGATCACCTCTGCGGTTTTTATTTTTTGCACTATAAACAAAGAGCCACGATTTTGAAAAAAGAACAATATTTTTTACTTTTTGCTATAATAAATATCCAAAAAAAAATATAGAAAAGAAAATTATTCATCAGTTTTGGCCGATATATATTCTACATATTTTTGGTTTGCGCACACGTTATCGCAGCTACAAACTATGGGAATTGATTTATGGCGTTTTTATTATTATTTTTTTACTAGTAATGGCGGCGATCTGCGATTTTTATCGGAACTGCGATATTGCAGCAGACATGTCGGACATTTTTGACACTTTTTTGGGACCAATGACATTTATACAGCGATCAGAAATTTAAATGTCCACTGATTACTGTGTATATGTCATTGGTAGTGTAGGGGGTTAACACTAGGGGGTCAGTGAAGGGATTAACTGTGTTCCCTGTATGTGTTCTAACTGTATGGGGGCAGGGCTGGTCGGGCCATAACAGATCTAACTGATCCCACTTAACAAAATGGACAACCGCCGTGTTTACCCCGGCGGTTCCCCGTTCTGCAGCTGTTACAGGTGATCGGCAGGTCTCGGGGAGTCCGCCCGACTCACTGGCACCCCCACACAGCGCGCGGTGGCCGCGAGAGCGCGCCGCCACAGGCTGCGAGAGCACGCGGGGAGCGTGCACAAGGGCGGATGTCCATGGACGTCCGCCAGGCAATTGAGATAAGCGCTGTAGTCGTCTTTTGGCTACAGCGCGGATCTGAACTGGTTAAGCAGTGTGCTAATCTACTTCTAGCAACCTCCTTCCACCAACTAACAGAACCAGTGAGAACTTCTCAGGCTGATAACAGAGCTGAGGAAGAGACAGCTACAGGACATAGCTCTTTAAAGAGAGACAACAAAACACTACAAACAGCTATGCCCAGCTCAAATTTTATGAATCGGGTTTACATCCACTTTAATATGTAAAGTTTAAAAAAGACACAATTTATTCTTAAAATATTTATAGTGGTAAATATAATTAACCAGTTATATGGTTAGGGAACAAAATATCTTATCCACTCTGAGACAAAAGTGAGTACACCCCTCACATTTTTATAAATATTTTATTATATCTTTTCGTGTGACAACACTTAGCCTGGGTTCACACAGGGGCGATCCGACTTCGGCGCGACTTTGCTAGCCGATTTTAACGAGACTTCAAGGCGACTTCAGCGCGACTTACAACGCGACTCCATGCCAGGCGACTTTGCCTGTGGCCAATCAGAGAAGGGAAGGAGGGGGTTGCCTGGGTATTCACTGGGTAAATTCTTTTCTTTTTCCTGTAAAGTCACTTCAATATAGAAGGGGATCCGACTTGGAGGGGAATTCCATTGAATTCTATGGACACAAGTCAGATAGAAGTCACCTTGAAGTCGTACAGGAACATTTTCTGAAGTCGGAGCGACTTCCGTAGCGTACATTAAAATGGTTCTCATTCACTTCAATGGGATTTCAAATGTCAAGCGACTTTAGGCGGCACAAGTAAGTCACCCCTGTGTGAACCGTCCCTTAAGAAATTACACTTTACTACAATGTAAAGTAGTGAGTGTACAGCTTGTATAACAGTGTACATTTGCTGTCCCCTCAAAATAACACACAGCCATTAATGTCTAAACCGCTAGCAACAAAAGTGAGTACACCCCTAAGTTAAAATGTCCAAATTTGCCCCAAAGTGTCAATATTTTGTGTGGCCACCATTATTTTCCAGCATTGCCTTAACCCTCTTGCGCATGGAGTTCACCAGTGCTTCACAGGTTGCCACTGGAGTCCTCTTCCACTCCTCCATGAGGACATCACAGAGCTGGTGGATGTTAAAGACCATGCTTCACATTTCCGTTTGAGGATGCCCCACATATGCTCAATAAGGGTGGGCTCGGGCTTGTTTGGAACCGAACGTGCCCGAGTCCGCCAGGAAGGGAGCCTTGCACTGCACTAATCACAGGCAGTGAGACATTTCCCAGATGCACGGCTACAGCAATCGGGGAATGTCTCACTGCCTGTGATTAGTGTAGTGCAGGGTTCACTTCCTGGCGGGCTCAGGCATGTTCGGTTCCGAACAAGCCCGAGCCCATCCTTAGTAGACAGCCTTCCCAG
>BLSH010004717.1:180355-190471 GCA_018402905.1 Glandirana rugosa
TATATAAAGTTTTTGCGAGGATCTGCGCTTGCGTCGATTTATGTCGTAAGTTTCGCCTACAAAATCTACGGCCAAAGATCGACAGCTCTATTTTGAAAGCCCCCCCCCCCCCCCAACTTTGTCACAGGGCACATTTACCTCGGAATTACCCCCCCCCCCCGAAAGTTTTATCTCGACAGCTAGAAACCGGCATCTAAAACATCCGCTTTGAATGCTGTATTTAGCTGCGTTCGCGTCTAGGAGCGTTTTTGAAATATATATATTTTAAATGGAAACGCCTGTAAATGAAACGATCCTAGACATGCGTTACTGCGTTTAAGCATGTTTACAAGCTGTTTGGCGTTTCAAATGCCTCTGAACTAACGTCTGAACCTATTTTTTTGCGTTCCAAAAAAAGCCTCTAAACTCAACTGCCTGGAAACGACCTTAAAGGACCCTGTGTAAATGTACTGATAAGATAACAGAGGAGAGTTCGGGGGCAGCTGAAAAAAATGCCCAAATGCCTCTAAACATCCGTTTACCAGCAGCAGTGTAAATGAGGCCTTAGCAGGACTTGCAGTGTTTCTTCAAACTGCTTCCTCACCTTAATCTGATCACCATGAAATGTTCCTGACACTCAAAGCTAAGAAAGCAGTTTGGATGGACACTGAAACATCTTCATTACAGAACATTGTCCAAACAAACTTCAGACATTCTACAATCAGGTTTGCGTGTTCAAAGTTGTTAAATCAACAGGCAGCATGATAGTGCAGATGTCATTCCAGAAGATCTGGAGATTACAGAATTCCATTAAACCTATACATAACAATCTGAAAGTTTTGAAAACTTCCTGGCCCTCAAACACGCAAGGCTACCTGCTATAGTCCATTTCAGTTATTGGAGATCTGTAGGCTTACTGGTTTTGTACTTTGCATTACAGTCTCTTCCCTCACTTCCTCTCCATCCAAGTCAGAACAAAGTGCCATTCTGCTCTCCTATTCACTCTACAGCACGAGTGGAACACATCAATATGAAGACGTGGTTCCTTTGACTCCCGTGTACTAGATGACTAGTGATTATTTTACTATAACCTCCATGACAGCACAACAGAGGAAATAATCCTCTACCATTACTAGGCACAGGGACAGCTAAATTTGCATGTTAGTCATTTCCTTAATTCTCAAAATGACAGTCAAAGACAATATAAAGCAGTGATGTGGGGATACATTTCTTAAGTTTGTTTTTCATCCGTTCTGATGTTTTTACTCCCAAAACGAAGTTAGCAAACTTAAAGATCTACTCATGAGAGCAAGATACTTGCCGGCCATTGCTGACCCCTACTTCTAAAAATGCTAGTTGTTCTTTGTATGTAGTGAAGCAGCACGGTCTGTCATTCAACGACCTAGGAAAGCACACAGACTTTACTCTGAATTTCCTAAGAGGGCAACACCAAGATTGCATGGGAATTCATGCATTGTGGTGCATTTTGAAAGCCCACATTCAAACTGCACTGGATCACAGAAATAATGCTTGCGCTACTTTTTAAAAACACCTTGTGTTAACAATACACTGGCACCCACATGCAGATCACAAGAGCAGCATCAGAGATGCAAAGTAGTAAGTCAGGATATTAACCCATCAATTTACATTTTTAGAAGGAGGTCAGCAATCAGAATGCCATACTTTATCACTGCACAGGGATGCACAAATACCACCTGACACATGCAGTTCTGGGCACCAGGCAGGTCATTTTTTTTGTTTTTGTTAACATTTAGCCCTGCTCCAGGCAAGAAGCAGGGTTTACTTGTCAGATGGAAGCATTCAGCGGCTGCTCTGCCGCCCAAATGTTTCCACACACCCCGGTAAAATGCCTCCTCTATGTATCCTGGGCTCCGCTTGCCCGTCTGCAGGCCCAGGACCAACATACTGGGTGCCTCCTGGTAGAGGGGAAGGAGGAGAGCGGACTCATGACAAATTTAAGGTTTGACATGATGGGTATTTACTCAACCCGGTCTTTACATTTTACAAAACAAACCGGGTAAGTTATTACGTTTGTGCCCCCCAAAATTAACAGGTTTTTTACTAAAATTTTAACTTTGTAAGTTTGCGGTAACATCCTGTAAAATAAAAAAAATTGGAACTACCACCATCTTATTTTCTAGGGTGTCTGCTTTCAGAAATATAGGTTTTGGGGGTTTTATGTAATATTCAAACCTAAAATGTTTAAATCTGTGTGAAAAAAAAACACAAACTGCTCTAGCAACAAAAGAGTTAAAGGAAACGTTCACCTTCAGGAACAGGTTACATGTGCCATCCATTTCTAGGGTGAAACATGTCCCTGTTCCTACAGAGGTTTTAAATCTGAGGTGCTTTTAGGAACATCTGGGGCTTTTAAGCAACTTAAACTTTTAATGCTTTTAACATTGCGCTTTTTTCTCCTACTCACCTCCCTGCCTGTCTCCAGCACCGCACCCGGGGACTAGCAGGGAGGGGAGAGACCTTGCAGTGTGAAGAGCACCGATTGGGTGCTCATCAGGAAAGGGGAGTGCCGGGCTCTCAACAATCAGCAGAAGCACATCTGCTGAGCGAGTAAATGAGGCGCTGGCCCCAATAAGAAAAAAATATTTTATTCCTTCATGTTACCCTCGCACATGGAAGCACTTGGGTGCTCCGTTTCATCACATACTGAGCAGCCAAATCAAGCACCAGTGTTAGCTCCGTTAAATAAGATCACCACCTTTCAAAAATAAATAAATGCACTTTTTTTGCAGGAAATAAAAAAAAAAGTGCATTCACAATTTTTTTTTTTTGTTTTAGGAGCCTGGAAAGCAGCAGGACTCATGTAGACTGTCAGTGTAATCTGCCTGCTTGTACATCGTATGGGCAGGCAGTTTCACACTGGCAGGTAGAATCAATCAACTGTTCAACCGGTTTTGGTTAAAAATGTATTTTTTTTTTCCCATCATCAGGACAAGTAGATGATCATGAGGGACAAGTAGATTTGATTTAGTCCCTTAGACAAGTAGTTTTTTTTTTTAAATCCACACCCCTGCTGCAGGTCTACCCATTACATTTGTGAAATCACGATATAGGAGATGCTGTGGTTTTGAAAGATAGCGCTATTCTTACAGCTAAAAAAACTAAAACAAAGGGAGTTCTCATTGTAAATATTAATTACTGTATGAATCTTCGATGGAAGGTACCTTCAACACCAGACAATTCTAGATAAACTTCAAGCTTGCCAGTTTGCAAAGAATCTCAACCTAAAACAAGGCACTAAAAACATTGTACCGGGTGTGCATTTCATAGGTTGTAACCCCAAATAGAAGTTAAACATTCTGTTGGGGTGAAGGTCTCTCACACCCACTATAACCCAGCATGGTACTGCAGTAGTGCAGGGCACTGATGCATGTCCACACCCCTGGACTTCAGTCACTTTTGAAAAATCCAAGGTAAACAAAATAATGGGGAGATTTAGGCTTCATGCACACAGGACGTTAAAAAAGTCCAAAAAACGTCAGTAGCTTATCAGTGATTGTTTCAGCTGTTATTAGCATTATATTACCGGCGTTTTTGCGTTGTTTTAAGGGCCAGCGTTTTGTTTTTCTTCTTTTTCCCTCAATTGATCTAAAACGTCCAAAAATGTTGGATCTATGTTTAGTCGCGTTTTTTGAGCGTTAGAACGTTTTTACAACTGAAAAACGTCTGTCAGAACCCTCTGGTCTTGGGTTTTTTTTTACAGCTCAAAAACGTCACTGCTAAAAACCGTTGATAACAGCCTGTGTGTGCATGGACACATAGGATAACATGGAGAGTTTATTGACTGTAGAAAAACGTCAGCAGCTAAAAACAGCTGCTGTAAATCAGTCAACAAACATCCTGTGTGCATGAGGCCTAAAGATTATTCAGCCTGGGTTCACAATACTGCGAACACAGACATCGCATGTGATTCCCACCGCATTGCTGTGCTTATCACATGCAGTGTGCAGGAAACCCCCCCCGCACTGAAATCGGATCGCATAGGTGTGCTCACCCATGCGTTCCGATTCTTGTCCTTATTCACAGTTTGCGATCTGTAAACCGAACAGAGGGTGTCATTAACTTTGTATTGACACCCGCGGCGGTTCGCAGAGGGCAGTGTGAACTGCCTGCGAGGGAGATGCAATTCAGGAACCAGCACTGCAAACTGCCAATGCAGCAGAAATGCAGCTGACAAATTCCCGTTTACTCCCAGAAGGGAAAGAGCAGAGCAGAGCCAGAAGCTTTAGGGCCCAATATGTGCATGGTGCACGGCTATTGGAGTGGCACCTTAAAGTGGTTGTTAAGCCACTATGTTATGTTTATACCATCTCCTTGGTTAGAGAACGTGTCCTAGTGTCTGTGCTTTATAAATAAAAAAAAATGCAGATTTCTACCCAATTTCACAGCACCTTCTGGCGCTCACATGCCTCCTCAGCAGTGTTAATTTTGTCAACTAAAACTGACTAAAACATTTTAGTAGACTAAAATGCAACTAAAACTAAAATGCCATTTTAGCCAAAAGACTAAAATGGGACTAAAACTAAAATGCCATTTTAGTCAAAAGACTAAGACTAAAACTAAATTGAAATTTGACGTCAAAATGAACACTGGTCTGTAGTGCATGTTCATACCTCAATACCATAAATAACATATTCGATTTTTCACTCCAGCAGTATAATGAGTTTGGAAATTGTGGAGAAATTCTTAAATAATGCATTACAATTTAACTATACCCATTAGATTTTAGTCGACTAAAATATCCTGGAGATTTAGTCGACTAAATACGACTAAAACAATTGCAGAAGACTACAATGGGACTAAAACTAAAATGCCATTTTAGTCCTAAGACTAAAACTAAATCAAAATCAAAATTTGCTGCCAAAATTAACACTGCTCCTCAGCTCTCTCCTCTCCCAGTCTGACAGCTCCAGGGGAGCGGGGCCGAGAATTCACGCTGACGTCAGCCGGGAGAAGAGAAGGAGAGAGACGAGTAGTCATGTGAGCGCCGGGAGGCGCTGTGAAATCAGGTAGAAATCTGCATTTTTTTTTATAAAGCACAGACAGTAGGACACATGTTGTTATCTAACAGAGGGGATGGTATAAACATAACATCATTTTAAAGCAGCGGGGAGGGGAGCAGAGCGGCGCTGGTACGAGCTGACAGGCAGAGAGGGAGGGGGGACAGGACAGGAGAGCTGCGGATGACAGAGATAAGCAAACTGACCATGATGTCAAAGCTCAGCAGCCATGATAAACCGTGGTCGGTTTACAGGGTGGGGGAGGAGGATCAGCCAGATATTTCAGGTGATACAGGGGGGCAAATTACACAGCACAAGGACTGTGATGTATAGAATGCTTTAGAGAACAGGATCTTTTTTTTTTTTTTTTTTTTTTAGGGTAACAAACACATTAATGCACCTTTGTTCATTAACCAAATATAGCAGGTAAAATTTTAGATCTGCCGTGGTACCTTGAATAAATAGGCTGTCCTGAAACATTGCTTGTTAGCTCAATACTTGAGTCAAGTTCACCACAATGGACCACCCTGGGGGCTTTATAAATAGGGCTTGTGGTAGTGAGATGTGTACGACAACAGTCATTCGATGCTACTTAATTGCTGGTATGCGGATTCAAATATTTTTAAACTTCCAAGTCACTGATTAGAAGAACCATGCAGAAAACAGGAAAGTCAGAAATGTCAGAAGTCATCTTGTTTCAGGTCGGTGACTCAAAGTACCACAACAATAGGGTCAGCTCACCAGTGAGGAAACAAGTCATTTTTAGTAGAAGCACTCCACTCAAGAGTTGTTTTTTAAAGCCCAACTGTAATTTAACTTTTTCTTTCAAGCTTTAGAGATGTCAGGGAGCCGAAAAAGGGTAAGTTTGCCATTTTAACTAGCATTTCTGCACCATTTCAATTAGGGCTGCACCAAAATCGGTATTGGTGCTGATATAAAGTACTTGCATGAGTACTCGTGTAGATGCTCCCAATACCGGAAACAGATACCTTTGCAGTGTGATTTGAGCCCATGCAAAATGAAGGGGTTCAAATCAAGTGGCAAAGATCGCATGCGATTTGAACAGGAATTCAGTGCGATTTCTGCCTGAATCGCATGCAGTGTCCCCCACCACTCCTGTGTGATCCCAGTATAAAAAAGGACGGAAAGAGCACCACAAGTGCGTTTAACATGCGAGTTGTGATAACATTTTTTAATAAGCTGTTTGCCCATTCCTGCACTTCTTAGATGGTGTTACCCTATCTTTCTATACTGGGATCACACAGGAGTGGTGGGGGAAACCACATGCAATTCTGGCAGGAATCGCACCGATTCTTTGCTGTATCATTTGAGCCTATTCCTTTTGTATGGTCTCAAATCACATCACAAAGGTATCGGGTACTCATACTTGCCAGTTAAAAAAAAAAAAAAAAAAAAAAAACCAAACACCATCAGTGCATCCCTGATTTCAGGCTCCCCTTTGCCAGCAGCACACTGGAGATCCGGTCTGCTGCTCTCTCACATCTACAAGGCCCAACACAGAGTAGCGATCCATCTCCTGCAGTCCAAAATGTTCCCTTCACAGTAACAAACTACTCTGCTACACGTGTATGGGCTTTATATCGGTAACTTATCCTAAGAACAGCAATTTGAGCAGGAGTAAAAGAATAGCCTATTCCTTGCCCATGCCACCGCCATGGGATGAAAAAATAAATAAATAAATAAAAGAAGGGCACTTAACAGGTGAGGTTGTCTTTACCGAGGCAGGTACATCTTCTGATTATCCAAAGTCAGAGGCTGTTTCTAGGTTTTGATTTTAAAGGGCACGTTCACTTTTTGTTTTTCTTCTAAACTCTGGCTCCCCTATGTACCAATATAGCATTAATGTACTTATTTAGCAAAAATAAAACCGCTTCCTATTTATTCCACACACGCTTACCTCTCTCTCTTCATAGTGGTTTAACCGCTTGCCAAGCAGATGGCGTCGTTATACGTTGACGGGTCGGCTCTCCTGCACGAATCACCGTAGGCGCCGTTGCAGGCGGGAGTGCACTCTCATGCCCGCTGCGTGAGCGTGGACTCGATGTATGCTGGCGACCCGCGATCACCTGTTACAGAGGCAGAAGGGGGATCTGCCAATGTAAACACGGTGGATAGCCATTCTGTCAGGGGACATGACACTGATCTACTGTTCCCAGTGATCGGGAACCGTTAAATCTGTCATGTCTCTGTCAGCCCAGCCCCCACACAGCTAGCGAACACTTAACCCCTTGATCGCCCCCTACAGTTTAACCCCCTCCCTGCCAGTGACATTTATACAGTAATCAGTGGCCAATTAAAGCTCTGATCTCTGTATAAATGTCATTGGTCCCAAAAAAGTGTCCGATCTGTCCACCGAAATGTCGACGTCCCGATAAAAATTGCAGATCGTCGCCATTACTAGTATTTAAAAAAAAAAAAAAAACGGTAATAAAAATGCCATAAATCTATTCCCATAGTTTGTAGACGCGATAAGTTTTGCTTAACCCAATCAATATACACCTATTGCGATTTTATTTACCAAAAATATGTAGAAAAATATATAATCGGCCTAAACTGAGGAAGAAACTTTGTTTTTTTGCATTTTTTTGGATATTATAACCAAAAAAAAAAAAAAAGGTTGGTTTATTTTCAAAATTGACTTTTTTTTTTATTTTTTAGCACAAAAAAAAAAAAACTGCAGAGGTGATCAAATACCACCAAAAGAAAGCTCCATTTGTGGGGAAAAAAGGTCAATTAGTATACATAAATATTGGAGGTCTATACGGCGCTCACCTGCTAATTAACAATAAATGAATCCTGGGTCCTGCAACCTACCTCCCTTCAGTACAAAAAAAGTTTATTGTGCTGAGTTAAAATGGTATATGGTTTTTAGGAGCTGATTGAATAACATAGTGTTGCATGGGGGGTAAGCGCCGTTGAGACCTTCACTATCAACATATACCAAAAAAGGTCAATTCCATTTGGGTACAACATCGCACGACTGCGCAATTGTCAGTTAAAGCGACGCAGTGCCATAATCGCAAAAAGTGCTCTGGTCAGGAAGGGAATCCTTCCTGGGCTGAAGTGGATAAAAACACTGCTCGATTACTTCTGCCTTAATTCATGGACAGACTTTGGGTCATGACACAGTAAGGATTTGACCAGCTGAGGGTAGATGATGCAGGGTGTGCCAATGAGTTCAGCTGGTCAACTCCTTCCTGTGTCATGACCTAAAGTCTGTCCAGGAAGTAAGGCAGAAGTAATCAAGCAGTGTGTTTAAACAGCTATGAAGTGAGGTAAGCCTGTGTAGAATAAATGGAAAGCTGCTGTATTTTTGCAAAAAAAACACATTAATGCTATATAAATAAACATAAGGGGGCTGGAAAAAAAGTGAACAAAGATGAACTTAGCCCTTAAAGCCAACAATACTTTACACCAAACAACCCTGTCTATATAATCCGGCATCAATCAGTCTCCATAGACAAGCCCAATCCCTCCATTACACAGCAAAACATCCACGTATTCCCTGATAGCTGGCAGTACAGCATTGTATGTTCCAGAATTCTATACTTTAATACAAAGAGAAACTCCACAGCCTATACCTGCACATAGTTTTCAGGGGGTCAGCTAAGAAAAACATGAGCTACTGCTACAAACTATTGAAAGATTACTGAGAACTACCACACTTCAACAGAACACCTCACATTTTGGGAACATAAGGGAAACAAACCCTTAAGACTATGAGCAGGAGCTCAAAATGATCTGGTTTTGTTCAGATCCCTGGGTTGGATGCTTCACTTACATGTGTTGTCTCTGAGAACAGGGAAAAGTGTAGTCCTATTCCTCTCCATTTTTATGTAGCATCCTTTTCAATTTATTGTGTTCTATCAGGATGCCCCCCACATCTTTTTTTTAATATATAGCAATGGCCAATTTCATTAACCAAAGCAGACACCAGGGGTGCAAATACAGACAGGTCCATATATATTGCCACTATCTACAGTACGTGCTATGGATTTTCACTGCTTCATCTATAAACCAATGACAGTAACTCAGCACTGGTTTCTCTTAAAACCAATATAATCCACCCCTAATTACAACAATACAGTCAATAGTTTATGGTGCTTTTGGATCCTAAAGAAATCACAACAGGAACAGAAGTGGTTCAATGATGAACAGGCCTGCATATGCTGTTAGATTTAACACGCATTGCCTGCACTACACAGATATAAAATTGACATCCATACTGCACAGTTTTATGGAAACCAGCAACAAGATCCACTCCTTATTACAACACAAACAGTCTATATATTTCTGTGGTTGCCACAAAAACTTTATCTTACATAATATACAAACAGTTCATCATTTTTCTCACCTTAACCAGGCTGCTTTCAGACAACGACTTGAAGTAGAACTCCATCCTGTGTGTAGCGGTGTCAATTCTTTCTAACAGGACAGCGAGGCTCATCAAGGTCCTGGTGCTGCTCCATAAGGGAAGGGAAGACGGTCTGTAGAAGCTTCCTGATGTCATTTCTTTCTTCCCGCTCTTGCTTGCGGTCTTCCTTTAGATGCTGAAAAGTCCCCCAGAAAGAACAAGTGGGGAGCACCTTTTTGGACACATACTAGAGCTAAAACCAAAACTTAACCACACGAAGCACATTTTACATGTTTTACATCAACCCTATGGAACATGTCAGAGAATGGCAGGTAAACTGAAAAAAAAAAATAGGAGAACAATTCCATTGACAGTGCTGCAGTTTTTTCCTTGACCTACAGATGTAATCTGATGACGCATTAAAGCTTACAAGTTAAAATGGAACCCCCTCCCAAATAAAATAAAAAAATAACCCAACTATGTGCGGACACCACTCCGATGGGGCAAAACTCAGAACTTCCTGGTAGTGTTGAAGCTTGCCTCATGCAGATTCCTATTGGCCAATGAAGCAGCACATCATAGCAATGGGCCAATAGTGGGGCAGGAGGAAGCAGGTGAGTTTCAGAGCGTTACCAGATTACAATGGGACGATTCAGCTAAACTAAAGCAAGGTGACAAAGCATGATTGCCTGCAGTAGCTTTTAATGGGGGGGGGGGGGGGGG
>BLSH010004717.1:201631-213235 GCA_018402905.1 Glandirana rugosa
CCGTGACTATCGACCGTGTCCACGTTGTTCGTGACAATCCCTACCGTGACCGTCCGTAGTATATACCCGTGTCACGGTAGGGATGTCACGTATTATACCGGGAATGGACCACCAGATCACCCCCGAGGGACCACCAGACGTACTGAAGGGACCACCAGGACCCGCCGGAGGAACGCGACAGGCCCTCCCCCCGAGGGACCCCCAGGACGCCCATATATGATGCCTGCCAGTGCCATCCCTAACAGTGCTTGTTGCACCTGTGCCAGCTATCAGTGCCCACCTGTGCCAGCTATCAGTGCCCACCTGTGCCAGCTATCAGTGCCCACCTGTGCCACCTAAAAGTGCCCACCTGTGCAACCTAAAAGTGCCCACCTGTGCCACCTATCAGTGCCCATCAGTGCCCAGTGCCACTTATCAGTGCCGCCTAGGAGTGTCCATCAGTGCCGCATATCAGTGCCACGTATCAGTGCCCATCAGTGTTGTTTGTCAGTGCCGCCCATCAGTGCTGCATATTTGCCCCATCATCAGTGCAACCTTATCAGTGCCACCTCATCAGTGCCAATCTGTACTGCCTCATCAGTGCCCGTCAGTGTAGCCTCATCAGTGCCCATCAGTGTAGCCACGTCAGTGCCCGTCAGTGATGGAGAAAATGTACTTTATACAAATTTTTGTGACAGAAACAAAGAAAATTTTTTTTTTTTTTTCAAAATTTTCGGTCTTTTTTTGTTATAGCGCAAAAAATAAAAACCGCAGGGGTGATCAAATACCACCAAAAGAAAGCTCTATTTGTGGGAACAAAATGATAAAAAGTTTGTTTGGGTGCAGCTTCGCACGACCGCGCAATTCTCATTCGAAACGCAACAGCACTGAAAGCTGAAAATTGGTCTGGGCGGGAAATGTCCTAAGTGGCTGGTATTGAAGTGGTTAAAAAGTTAAAAACATACTCACAAACGAGTCGTTAAAATAACGCATTCCAAGCTTATGTGGAATCCTGCCGATTCATAGACACGTCATGTACGGCTGGTTCTCACACCGCGAAGGCTAAGGTGTTTCAAGGTTTCAACCTCTTCTTCAGAGCTCTTTTTGTCGTGGTGGATGGCCCGCGCAAAGGTTTGGCGGCCTCATCGTCCACTATCTCACGTTGGATTAGACAGACGGTGACCCGAGCCTATGCGGTTCGGGGTCTGGAGCCTCCCTTCTCGGTCACGGCTCACTCTACCAGGGCGATTAGCACTTCCTGGTCTTTTCGACATCAGGCGTCTGTCTCTCAGGTGTGCAAGGCGGCTACTTGGACCTCTGTGCACACCTTCTCAAAGTTTTACAAAGTTGATGTTTTAGCATCCTTGGATCCTGCGTTAGGCCGCAAAGTTTTGCAGGTGCCCGTGTGAGACACATGTGGTTCCTCACTGAGGGTTCAGTTGGGGGTACTTCTGTTGTTCTGTTACCCACCCCTTATTTTTGGCACTGCTTTTGGATGTCCCACTCAGTCCTAAGAGTCGCTGTGCCTGTCGAGGAACGAAAGAGAAAACGGGATTTTTTTCACTTACCGTAAAATCCCTTTCTCTGAGTTCGTCGACAGGCACAGCACCCACCCTTCTGATGTTGCACTGCTTGTTACGAACTGAGCTAGCAGAGCTGGGTGTGGGGTTATCTGCCAGTGGGGACTGCCCCCTGGGAGGGCCTGTGTCTGTTACTGTTCTTTTTTGCTGTTAGAACTGCCTGTTATGCCTAGTAAACTCCTGAAGAGGGCAGTATAACCACTTAGTCCTAAGAGTCGCTGTGCCTGTCGACGAACTCAGAGAAAGGGATTTTACGGTAAGTGAAAATATCCTGTTTTTTTTACCTTAGTGCATTCTGTGCATTATGGTAAGTATCCAGCGATGTGCATGAGAGCAGCAGCTCGCTGTCCTCATTGGCTCGCACAGCAGTGGAAGTCATTGGCTCCTGCTGCTGTCAATCACAGCCAGTGATTGGGTGGGGCCGAGCCATGCTCTGTGTGTGAATGGACAGTGTCCACTAGGAATGGGCTCGGGCGTGCCTGGGATCCCCCCAGGAAGCTGATACTGCACACTGCTGATCACAGGAAGTGAGACATTTCCAGACCCGCAGCTACACAGACCAGGAAACGTGATCACCAGTGTGCAGTATCAGCTTCCTGGCGGGATCGGGCAGGGGGGTTGGGACGACAATCCTGAACACTCCTGAGCCCATCTCTAGTGTCCATTCTCTGGAGCGAGCCTGCTCCAGTGCTCCCATAGCAGGTTTGCTATTGGAGGCACTTGGTAGGGGGGAGGAGCCAATACCACTGGCGGGGGGACCTAAAAAAAAAAAAAAAAGAGGATCAGGGCTGTTATGTGAAAAAGCTTTGCACAGAGCAGGTAAGTATACTTTTTTTTTTTTTTTAAATACAACCTTTAGGCTTCATTCACACAAGACTTATCAGGGATGTTTTCAGCTTGTACCAGCGTTATATTACCGCTGTTTTATTGCGGTTTTCACGTTTTTAAAGGGCCAGTGTTTTTTTTTTCAACTGGTCTAAAACGTCCAAAAACGTTGGGGATTGACGTGTTTGAGCGTTTTTGGAAGTTTTTAAGTGTTTGAACGTTTTTACAGCTGAAAACAGTCCAACCCTCAGCTCTTGGGGGTTTTATTACAGCTCAAAAACGTCACTGCTAAAAACAGTTGATAACAGCCTATGTGTGCATGAACACCTAGGATAACATGATGGAGGGTTTATTGACTGTAGAAAAAAAACGTCTGCAGCTGAAAAACAGTCAAAAAACGTCCTGTGTGCATGAGGCCTTAGAATCACTTGAAGCCGTAAGGCAGATTGCCTGGTCAGAACTGATCATAGCCCAACCAGGCTGTGTAAATGAGCGCTAACGCTTCACATTTTTTTTTTATTTGTCATAGATTAGGGGGAGGGTGAAGCCTTTTTTCTTTGCTGTGCTTTATTAGAAAGAATTCCTTCCGCTTCCTGTCCTGTAGACTTAGCAGGAAGTAGTAGATAGTCTTTGGATGTGAGGGAAATCCTCTCATGGACAGTACAGGATGGTGATGTTCTATGCCCTCTCTCTGCATGCCAGCTGTATGTCTTTGGGCATGATGATGAGTGACCCTCTTGAGGTGTATGGCACAGAGTTTGGTGTCCTCAAAGAGATCTATGAGATAATCCTCCTGTAGAGTTCTGGAAGCACAAGTCGATCGTGAAGTCTTGGGTGATCTCCTAGTGGGGGTGCTGGCAGTACAGCTTTCTAATGAGTAGCTTGGTGGATTTCTGGTAGCGGCGTATCTCTCGGGGAGCCACAGTGCAAGGCCTGTAGCAGTGAGGTTTCTTGACTTGGTGAGGGCGCTCTTGCAGGTGGCTTTGGTGGCCAGCTGCTTGTGGGGAGCTTTCCTGCCAGTTGACTTATTAGTGGCCTCTTGGTTGAAGACATCTCTTGGAAGCTTTCCTCTTTATTCCTGTTCTGGTCAGGGCTCTTGTTAGGAATCACGAGGCCCCATACAGCGTATGTGACAGGGCTCCTTTTTTTTTTTCTACATTTTTTTAAAGAAGAAGTAAACCCAGATTGGGTTTACTTCCTCTACATTCCCCTGTAAAGTAGAAGCATAATGAGCTACTATGCATCGAATAGTAGCCCATTATGTGCCACTTACCTGCAAACAAAGCCTGCCACATCCAGCTCTGTGCTGGCGGCGTCCATCTTCAGCCCCTCTTCCTTCCGGGGCCACGATCTCCGGCTCTGTGACTGGCCAGAGTCGCATGATGTCACTCCCATGCATGCGCGTGGGAGCCGCCAGTCATGGCACGATTTCAGTGAAGAAACGGCACAGAGGCCGTTTCTTCACTGCGCATGTGCCGAAATGATGTCGGCACACTGTATATCCCCTGAACCGTACAGGTTTAGGAGATATGCGGGGCATCTACAGGTAAGCCTTATCATAGGCTTACCTGTAGGTTAAAGTTGTTCTCACGAGTTGACAACCACTTTAACAGCCCTGTTGGGGGGCCTTTGGTGAAATATCAGGTGTCTAAACAGACCCCTGATGTCTCACATTTGAGACAGAGAAAGGGATTCCCTTTCTCTGCAGCCTCAGCTGCACTGGACAGTGAATGAATGGGAATTGCTCTGAAGTTTCCTGTTCAATGACAAACCGAAGCATAGTAAACACAATTTACTATGCATCAGTGATGAATAAACACAGTGAGTGATCGTACAAATCGCTCACTGTCTTCATTCAAGAAAGGAAGGGAAGACCGCAATAAAAACCTTCAAGATCAAGGAAATTTTCTACACTGTCTTCAAAGCTGTGTAAACAAATCACTGTGCCACAGTAAACCATAAACTACAAAATAAATAAAATAAAGTATCCCTGCTTTCATACCAATATCTGTGATAAAAAACACAAAATACCAATAATAAAACATTTCCAAACAATAAGCGCTAGATATCAAATACAAAACTTATCAATAATGCTCAAAGACAAATCAAATTTGCTATAAGTGCCACAAAATGTATATAAAGTGCAGAAGTCCATAAACGTTACTTGAAAGTGCCAACAGTGACAAGTCTATGAAAAAGTGATGCCCTGTGCTCCACACTTCATGCATCAATAAAGTGATCCCAATCCTATCCCCTTCCACACTTACCTGCTCTGTGCAAGGGTTTTGCACAGAGCGGTCCTGATCCTCCTTTTTTAGGGTCCCCCAGTGGCGCTCCTGGCTCCTCTTCATCGGGTGCCTCCATGGAGAGACACATTCCATGGGGGGCAACCGTGCATGCGCACTCCCGAGTCCTGCTGCTACGTCCACAGACAGCAGGACTCTGCCCCGTCTCCCATGTCACTGGATTGAATTGACAGCAGTGAGAGCCAATGGCTCCTGCTGCTATCAGCCTAGAAATGAGGACCAAGCCAGCGGCTGGAGCTGCTGGGCTTGTGCTCGTCAGAGGAACGATCGGGCTCAGGTAAGCAAAAGGGGGGCTCTGGGAGGCAGCTGCAGTGCACAAAGTTTTTCACCTTATAGAATGCATAAAGGTGAAAAACCTTGAGGGTTTACAACCCCTTTAAAAGTGGTAATAAAATAAAAATGTAATATATTGCAGCTTACCAATTCTTCTGCAACACCAATTCTTCTTCACTGACAATTTTCTTTTTTAGGGTTTGTTTCCTTTATTCTTATCTGGTGATCTGGCCAGTAAGTTTATTTTTCAACAGACCAATCAGTCCTGCAGATGCAGTTAGAGGCTTGAGACAAAAAAAAAAAAATTACCACTGACAGGGGTGCTTACAATGGTCAGCTTTTATTTATTTATGTAAACCATTTATCTCAAAAGGAACAATGCTGTTTGCTGTAACTGATTATAAAGTGTAAGGCTCGGTTCACACTAGCCAATTCCAAAGTCGTGCGGTTTTCAGCGCGACTTTGGAATCCAGCTTTTATACGACTTTTACACTCTCTGGCACTGAAGCCGCATCAAAGTAGTGCAGGAACCATTTTTGCAGTCGCTGTGACTTCAGTAGTGTCATAGAGATACATGGAATTTCACATGTCCTGCGACTATGGGTCTCACAAGTTGCAGGAGTGTGAACCAGGCCTTTGCTGGAGTTCAGCTTGCATAACTAAAAACTGTTTTTTTTCTGTTTTGGATAGAATGGAGAGCACCAGTCAGGTTTTTATTGCTGCCTGTGCCCCCATTCGACAGATTTACCCTCTCTACTTGTCCTGTATACCATTATCGTCAAGAGTGAAAGTGAAGGAAAATCCCAAATTTTGGGTTGTCCCCAGAGCACTAATATACAGTAAGGGAAATCTTCCAATGGGACACTAGTTCTGGTGACACCCCAGGATTCCCTCACTTTGGAGGAATTGCCTCTCACTTCTTGCTCTGGCTATGGGGCTGAATTGAAATCTCCCCAAGGGGATACGGATGGGGGGAAAAAACCCTCTTCTACTATATCCAAAATGGAAAAAAAAAGTTAGCCTTTATTTCTACCTTAGTTAGTCAAATCCATCTAAATCTGTTAGCCTAAAGTAGGGTACACGCTATAAAAAAATCGGAAGAAAAATTCCATGCAAGGAACGATCGTTTGATTGTTATATAGTGTGTACACAACTTTTGACATCCAATTCAAACTTTCCAAACAAAAAATTCTGAAATTCTGAAGGGACAAACTCCAAAATTTTTCTCGTACGTGAACAATTAGGGTCAGTTCACACCACATGCGGTCCAGTGCGTTTTTTTTATGTATCAAAAATGCATGGAAAGTAGGTTATATGGTTTTCAATGGCATAGTTCACACCAGTGCGGTCAGTTTCAGTGCATTCCAGTTCCAGAAAAAAAAGTAGAACGTGCTGCATTTTTTCTGCACTAAACTGTACTGGAACATCGCAAAATGTACCATAAACGCACCGATAAGCATAAAAACGCACCGGAACATACCAGATATGCACCAGAAAGCATTAAAAACGCACCAGAACGTACCAGATATGCACCAGAAAGCATTAAAAAGCGCACCGGAACGTACCATAAATGCACCGGAAAGCATAAAAAATGCACAGGAACCGGAGGTGGGAAAAAGCACAGGACTGCATCAAAAACTTGTCAAAAACGTGTATGCAGAAAAGTACCTGGAATGCATTCGGACTTTGTTTCTATGGTGTGAACTGGCCCTAAATGTGTACGGTTTCGTACAAGAAATATCGGATATGAAAGACTGTTCATGATCAGAAACAAGAACAAAAAAGCCTTTGTCATACGAGAATTTTTGTACATTAGTTCCATCCTCGGTTCAACTAGCTGTAAAACATTGAGGTAAACTGGACGATTGTTCACCTGATATTCTCATAGCGTGTACCCACTTTAACACTATCCTCCCCCAAGACTGACAGTGCTGCAGTCCAAAAGTGTCTCCGTTTTTCCTCCAATCAGAGTGGGATGGCCATATTAGGGCTCATTCACATCAGGCGCTTTGGGACAGCAGCCTTGCTCAGACTAGGCAAATAGCCCAGTTTCCTATGAGGCCAGTTCACATCACAGTACTTTTTCAGTACAGCATTATTCAACACAATCCACCTCTTTGCCTGCAATAGAACTAAATAAAATGCCAACAAAGCTGTAAGGGCCGGTTCACACCTAGGCGATTTGCGATCCGACATGTGTTGCCCCAAGTCACCTCAAGTCGCTTGACATCCGAAATCCCATTAAAATGAATGGGAGCCATCTTAATATACACTACTGAAGTCACTCCGACTTCAAGGCGACTTCAGAAAAGGTTCCTGTACTACTTCAAGGCAACTTCTATCCAACTTGTGCCCATAGAATTCAATGGAAGTCACCTCCAAGTCGGATCCCCACTCCCTCTCTTCTCTGATTGGCCACAGGCAAAGTCGCCTGGCATGGAAGTCGCTTCAGGTCGCGTTGTAAGTCGCCCAAAGTTGCGCTGAAGTCGCGTTCAAATCGCCTAGCAAAGTCACCTCTGAAGTCGGATCGCCTAGGTGTGAACTGGCCCTTACAAAAAATAAAAATAGTGTGATGCACCGGGGTTGGCATATCAGCACTGTATCCTTCCAGCAAACACCAACTGCCGTGCATTCAATGGGGTTCAGATTCAGCACCTGAACTTATGTAATGCCTGCTGAACCTTCCTCAAACTGAACCCAGGTACGTTCAGCTCATCCATGTTCACCATACACAAAATATGAAGCTAAACTGACGTGCTTTGGGCAAGCCTTTTAAAGTATGCTATAACCAAGTACTGTAATTATTTGGCATTTTGTACAGTAGAGTAAGGACTGGCCATTTCATTTGATGCAAGAGGTGATCCCCGATGCCACACATCCATGCAATCCTACAATGGTGATAAGAGTGTGAACCAGACCACGCCCCCAACACGTTTCACTCTGCCCTCCAGAGCTTAATCATGGGGATTCATTTTGATGCACTTGGTAATCTTGAAAATGTATTGCAATTAGGGATGAGCTCCAGCCTGTTCAGATCCAAGTCTGAGGCTGGGTTCACAGTGCTCTGACATGGAAGTCAGAACTTCACGCTGAAATAACAAAAAAAAAACTGTGTGGGCCCCCACCAGAAAGCTCCAGGTCTTGAGGGGGTCAAGACCATGCCAGACCCTTCGGTCTGGTATGAATTTTAAGGAGAACCCCGACTCAAAAAAAATGGTGCGGGGTCCCCCCTAAAATCCATAGGCAGGCCAGGAAAGATGGGGGGACGAGCGAGCACCCCCCCCCCCCCTGAACCACACCAGGCCTCATGCCCTCAACACGGGGTGGGTGCTTTGGGGCAGGGGGGCTCTACGCCCCGCACCACAAAGCACCTTGTCCCCATGTTGATGGGGATAAGAGCCTCTTCTTGACAACCCTGGGTGGCTAGTGTGGGTGTCTGCGGGCAGGGGGCTTATAAGAATCTGGCCCCCACCCCATGTGAATGAGTGTGGGGTACATTGTACCCCTACTCATTCACCCAAAAAAGTGACAAAAATAAGTACATGGGTTTTTGACAAAGTCCTTAAGTATTAAAAATGAAGAATGTCCCCCATCGTAGCTCCAGCATGTCTTTTTTCTCCGGTGATGACTTCTCCCTCTGGTTCTTCTCCCTCCAGTGATGTCTTCTTTCTCCAGATCTTCATCCTCTGGTTCTTCTGCCGGTTCTTCTCCCTTCGCGGATGTGTTAGCTCCGGTGTGTGCCATTTCTTATATAGCCATGGGGCGCGGCCATCCGGTGACGTCACCCGGAGACCCCCCCATTGTGACGTCACTGCCCCATCATGCCCCGAACGGTCGGACCAGTTAAGACGGCTCTCATAAGGAACAATATGGGATTATTTGGTTGTATGTGTGTGTGTGTGTGTGTGTGTCTGTATATGTGTATGTGTATATGTATATATATATGTATATACATTTTTTTTTTTTTTTTTTTGGTTGAACTGGATGGACTTGTGTCTTTTTTCAACCTGACTAACTATGTAACTATGTAACAATTGATTTATACATGTCATGAGATATGTGTTCCCAAAGTCTGAGCGTATGTCGCACCAGTATGAACTGGGCCTGAACCCACTTGAGCTATCCCTCCAGGAAGCGGTCACTGCACATCACTGATCATAAGCAATTAAGGCATGCCCTGCAGCTGCCCACATACAAGAGGCATGTTTAAGTGGATCATTGTTGCGTAGTACATGGGGTCAACCAACAGATGTAGCAGACGTCGACAACCAACGGATGACCCCCTTGATTGTTGGTAATGAGGATGGACCACTGGCCAGAACTTTCCCAGTATGCAGTTGAGCTACAGTGCTGCCCCGCAGCCCGTGTCCTTCTGAACATACATTTAGTGCTGCAGGGGGCTTTGTGACAGACAAAAGGGTTAGCCTGACACAGTTTACAATCTAACATTTGTTAAAATGAACTAGACCCAGTTTAGGGGCAACTACCAAACCCCTGCTACAGATGCTACAGAATATAATTTGTGATGATTTTGCCACCCAAAGTTATTTTGTGTACAGTCTAAGCCAGTGTTTCTCAACCCTTTATGGTGAAGTACCCCTGCAAGTCTAAAAAACTTTCCTAAGTACCCCTGTCTTGAGAAAGTGATGGGCACTGATTGGAGGCATTGATAGGAGGTACTAATAGGGGGCACTGATAGGAGGCAGGCACTGATAGACGGCACTGATAGTAGGCAGGCACTGATAGTGGGCACTGATAGGCTGCACTGATAGGGGGCATTGATAGGCTGAACTGATAGGAGGCACTGATAGGTAGCACTGATAGGAGGCACTGCTAGCATTAACTGATAGGCTGCACTGATAGGAGGCACTGATAGCAGGCACTGATAGGCTGCACTGATAGGGGGCACTGATAGGAGGCACTGATAGGGGGCACTGATAGGCTGCACTGATAGGAGGCACTGATAGGAGTCACTGATAGCAGGCTCTGATAGGCTGCACTGATAGGAGGCACTGATAGGGGGAACTGATAGGAGGCACTGATAGGAGGCACTGATAGGGGGCACTGATAGGGGGGCACTGATAGCAGGCACTGATAGGAGGCACTGATAGGTGGCACTGATAGGGGGCATTGATAGGAGGCACTGATAGGGGGCATTGATAGGAGGAACTGATAGCAGGCACTAATTACGGGCATTGATAGGCTGCATTGATAGGAGGCACTGATAGGGGGCACTGATAGGGGCACTGATAGGAGGCACTGATAGGCGGCACTGATAGGAAGCACTGATAGCGGGCAGTGATAGACGGCACTGATAGGGGGCACTGATAGGGGGCACTGATGGCTGGGCATGCTGCCATGTGTAGTTCTTGAGCAGGCAGGACTCACCTTTTTTTCCTGTCTGCAGTAGCTAGCTATGTGCAGGATTGCGGAGTGGAGATTAGGGAGCCGCAGCAGGCATCTTCATACATGGCAGGCAGGGAGGACATCCGTGGCGAGCTGCAGAGGGGGAGGAGCCGGAAGAACATAGAGCTGCCTACTGGTCAGTCAGCGCAGGCCGGGTAAACATCTTCCAGGCAGCCTGATGGGCTCCACAATAACAGGACCCTGGGCAGCTGCTGCCAGCCTGACAGCCCCCCCACACACGCACACGGGACAGACCGCTTCCCCTGTTGGTTGCACAGTGCTGCGCAACATGGCTACAGCAAGCCGCCAGGGACTGTGTGTGCGGGAGGCGGGACTCGGGAGACACAGCACTGGGAGTTCCCCCCAGCCCTTGGTGCACATACCCCCAGGGGTACACATACCACGGGTTGAAAAACCCTGGTTTAAGCCACTGCTTTCATCACTGCAGGCCTGAAATAAATCCCACCTCCTGCCACCATTGCCATCTCCTGCCCCCATGAGCGCACCTGGCCACTGTTAACACTTCCTTCTAACACTGATGGCCCGGCACTGTTAACATCTAATGCCACCGCTGTTGGCCTGCCACTATTACCATCTCATACAGGCCAAGTCGCTGTTGTTCATTGCAATGACACTTTTAACCCCTTAAAGTGATTGTAAAGTCTCGTTTTTTTTTTCTATTAAAAAAACAAACATGTTATACTTACATGCTCTGTGCAGTGGTTTTGGACAGGGCAGCCCAGATCCGCCTCTTTTCAAGTCACTGGCTGGAGCTCCTGATCCCTCCCTCCTGTTGAGTGCCCCCACAGCAAGCAGCTTACTTTGGGGGCACCCGCAGCTTTGGTGTCCATTCAGACATGGAGCTGCAGTTTGGCCCTGTCCCCTCTCTGTGGCTGATATGATTGACAGCAGCGGGAGCCAATGGTGCCACTGCTGTGTCTCTGCCAATCAGCAGGGAGAGTCCTGGATGGCCGAGGCATTCGTGGACATCGCTGGATCTACAGACTTACCTGTGGTTTCGACGCCCACGGGGGTTTCATTCGACGAACGACACCCCCGTGAGTTGTCCTCCCTCCCTAGTCCTCGAGGTCGGTCACTGAACTTTTCTCCGCCTAGACCCGACGGGACAGGTTTTGGTGACGTGTCTCGTACATTCATATTGTACAAACAAAAAAATTATCTTTTTTTTTTGCTCTGAAATGTTAGTGAAATTCCCCAATTTTCACAGTAACGTT
>BLSH010004717.1:213651-225477 GCA_018402905.1 Glandirana rugosa
ACTCCTACTTCTACTACTACTAAAGAAGTAAGATACCGAGAACCCTACCCCGCAAGGGCGACAGATCCGGGTGAGCCGCGGTGGAGGCCGGAGACCATCCCAAGAGCCATAGAATGAAGAAATCATCATCATCTTCATCCTCATCACCCTTGTTTACAGCATCTACATCTTCAGTTCCTGTGTGGTGAGTGGAAGAAGACCCATCCTAACAGACACTGGGGCTAATTTACTATAACTCCAAAATCTACTCCAGCAGTGCCTCAAAACACCTCCCAATTAAAGGCAATTAAGACTTCAACTCTCACAAACCTGCAACTTTCAAATGCCTCCATTTAAAGCTTCAATGCAAGTTCATTGCTATAAAAGTGTATGGCACCTGGGTCCTGCTCTAGGGGACCTGTATCAATAGAAAAAAAAGTTTTGAAATCAATTGTTTTTTCAGGAGCAGTGGTTTTAATCAGGGGCGTCGCTAAGGGGTGGCTATCGGGGCTGGAGCCCCGAATGTCACGCCCTCAGCCCCGAGCCTCCCGTGGGGCCCCTAATGGCGGTGTCAAGTTGCCCGCCCGCAGGGCGGGCGACTTGACAGAGCGGCAGGCGGAGGCGGTAGGACCCACTGGTGCATGGGGTCTATTGGCCGGCGCGCATCACTCCTCCAGGCTCCAGTGATGATTATAGCTGCCTTGAGCGGAGGAGCCCTTTCCCGCCAGCCGTTACAGGTCCGTGGAGTGTCCCCTCCTAGGCAGCAGCAGCATGCAGGCAGGCAGACAGAGCACATCCGTCCCCCCTCCCGCCGCCACGGGAGTCGGAAGCTCTGATGGCCCCCTCTCCCCCTCTCAGGTCCGGCACTCAGGGCTCTGTGTTCAGTTCGCCGCGGCTGCTGGAAAGAGGTGGATAAGGGAGGAGGGGGATCCTGGCGGCTGTGTTGTATAGCCCGGATGGCGGCTATCAAAGCTGGGTCAGTGAAATGGAGCGTATCCCCCTCCTCACTGATCCCTGAATAAATGTCATTGGTCCCAAAAAAGTGTCAAAAATGTCCGACATGTCCGCTGCAATAGCGCAGTACCGCTAAAAATCACAGATCGCCGCCATTACTAGTAAAAAATAAAAAATAAATAAAAACCCCAGAAATGAATTCTCACCATCTGTAAACGCGGCCATTTTTGCGCAAACCAATCAATAAACGCTGACTGCGATTTTTTTAATCACAAATATGAGGGAGAATATAAATCGGCCAAAAACGGTGAAAAAAAATTTTTTTTATATTTTTTTTTTTGGATTTGAATTTTAGCAAAAAGTAATAAATTTGGGTTTTTTTGCAAAATTGTCGCTCTTCTTTTGTTTATAGCGGTGATCAGAAATGACGCAGAGGGGATCAAATACCAACAAAAGAAAGCTCTATTTGTGGGAAAAAAAGGACACAAATTTTGTTTGGGTACAACATCGCAATTGTCAGTTAAAGCGACGCAGCGCCGAATCGCAAAAAGTGCTCTGGTCCTAAACTGGGAAATGGTGAAGTGGATATAGTCTACACTGAATACGGTACATATATATTCTTACACTGCCTACACTGACTGTATATACTCTGTCTACACTTTACTGCCTGTATATACTCTATCTACACTGTATACTACACTAACTACACGTTACTAACTAAACTGCCTAACCTGTCGCTATCTCCGCAAATGTTTTATATTCGGCCACTTTTATAGTGTGGGCGTGGACTCAGACCCGCTGAGCAATGATTGGCCAAAGGCACCCTGCCTTTGGCCAATCATGGCGCTCACAGCAGAGCGTGCTGTAATTGGCCAAAGCATGGAGGTCATGTGCATGCTTTGGCCAATCAGCGGACGGCATTCTCCTGCAATTTCACTGCATTATGGGGCACTCAAATTTCCCACGAATACCCCATAATGTTCGGCGAACAGGCGAACCTGCGATGTTCAAGTCGAACATACGTTTGACTCAAACCGGGGGACCATCCCTATTGACCATGGATGTACATCGTAAGACACTTTTTTAACATTTTTGACATAAAAGGTTGGACAAAAAATGTCTCCATTTTTAAAAACATTTTTATACTTTTTAGGTGAATGGGTTCGATGTACCCGATACCCATTCACATAGTGGGGGCCAGGATCTGGTGGCCCCCTTGTTAATGGGGCTTCCACATTCCGATAAGACCCCAACAACCACAAGCCACAGTTGTCAAGAAGAGGCCCCTGTCCCCATCAACATGGGGACAAGGTGCTTTGGGGTGCGGGGGGACGAAGAGCCTCCCACCCCAAAGCACACACCCCTCTCATGTTAAAGGCATGTGGCCTGGTATGGTCTAGGAAGGGGGGCCCTCACTTGTCCCCCCATCCTGACCCCCAGGCTGCATGCTCAGAAAGGGTCTGGCATCGATTTTGGGGGGAGAGTCCCCTGCCGTTTTGTATAAAAATTTTGCGTGGGCTTCCCCTTAAAATCCATCCCTAAGCCTTGGTATGGATTGGGGGGACAATTCATTATAGCCGCAAGCAAGTTGAAATTACATTTATGATCAATTTAGGGGAGGACGTGGTAGCTATATTTGGTGTGGGTGGGGTTCATTGATTTGTTTATTTGGCGTCACCACACAATTGCTTCCAGCCCATGTGCACACATCACTTCCAGTTAACGGCCACATTACACTTCCTGCATTTTTTCTGCTGATGTATATCTGTAAGGACTATGCAAATATAAATGAGAGGATGACTTATGAGGGCCGGTTCACACTGCAGAGTTGTCCGAGATCGCATGTGATTCGCACCGCACTGCAGTGAAAATCACATGCAATCTCTGTGCGATGAGATTTCAGCCATACAGAGCCATACAGAGAGTATGGCTGAAATCGCATCAGTCAGGCCAAACTCGCACAGGACCCTTTTTTTGGCTCTGTATCAGCATTGGATCACATGGGTGTTCACACCCTTGCGATCCGATTCCTTTCAGAGTTTGCAGTGCGATCTGCAAACTGATTTGACACTCCGAGCAGTTTGCATATGGCAGGTTGAACTGCCTGCAAGTGAGGTGCGGTGCGGGAATCCTGTGAATCCACTGCATCGCACCCAACTTAAAGGCAGTTTACACTGCCATATGCAAACTGCTGGGAGTGTCAATAGAAAGCTAATGACAACCCCAAATCAGTTTCCAGATCGCACCGCAAACTGCAAATTCGGACAGGAATTGGATTGCATGGATGTGAACGCCCATGTGATCCGATTCGTCAGGATGCTATGCAAATTCAGCCATACTATCTGTGGCTGAATTTGTATGGCACAGAGATCGCATGTGATTTGCACTGTGGTGCGAATCACATCCGATCTCAGACATCGCAGCAGTGTGAACTGGCCCTAAGGAAGGTAATCCACTTCCCCCCAAACCACCACCTCCCAAAACTAATTACAAAGAAAGTTATGAAAGAGAAAAACAACAAGCAAAATCAATTTCCTTTTATTTTGCCAGCAGAAACACAAGTATGTACATATTTATTGGCATTAAAGTATTCTACAGTATATATGTTGCTACATTTAGCCAAACAGTTAGCAATTGGGTTCTAAGGGCCCTGCCCATAGGAGCTTACGATCTAAAATTGGAATAAACCTTACAGTGGACGGGGGCGTGGCCTGCAGCGTGATGGAATAGGTCGCACATAGAGAGAGCTCCGCGAACCGATTCTCCTCTACTGAATACCCTGTACTTTACTCCCCAGAATCAGCAACCTAACCGGGTCTCACCCGTACCAGGACCACTAGCGATCATGTCCCTGCCAAAAAAGGGTACGGAGACCGCCAATCAACTGGCCAAATACCGCCGGGAGGAGCAGGCCAAAGATGGCGCTGAGGTCTCCTCGGATTCTGAGCGGCTCACGGCCGATACTGAAAAGATCCTTGAGGCGGTCTCCCTCTGCGAAAGCACACTCACTGCCAAGATAGACGAAATGAAGATAGAGATCTCCCATGTTCGCCAACACATCTCTAAACTAAAGATAAGATAACCTTTATTCGTCCCACAGTGGGGAAATTTCTTTGTTACAGCAGCATGAAAAAATAAAAACTAAATGCTAAATGCAAATATATAGACAATAGACATACTATAGTATACAAATATGTACACAACACAATGTATAAATACAAATGAGGAAAAAGTACGTATTGCAGGTAGTATTGCACACAGGTGGTGTTGCACGTATTGCAAGCGAATATTGCACACAGGTAGTATTTTACACAGTAAAACAGTAATAACAGTGTGTATTATGGTTAATGGTTCACTGGGAGCAGCTTTGATTGTAAAGTCTAATAGCAGCAGGGAGAAAAGACCTTCTATAACGCTCCTTCAGACACTTAGGATGTAACAGTCGGTCACTGAAGGAGCTGCTCAGCGAGGTAACGGTTTAATACAGGGGGTGAGAGGCATTCTGCAGCAATGATGATAGTTTTGCTACCATCCTCCTTTCTCCCACCTCCTGTACAGTGTCCAGGGGAATCCCCAGCACTGAGCTGGCCTTCCTGATCAGCTTGTCCAGTCTCTTCCTGTCTGCAGTAGAGATGCTGCTGCCCCAGCAGACCACACCATAGAATATGGCCACCACAGAGTCAAAAAAGGTCTTCAGTAGCTCTCCCTGCACTCCAAAAGACCTTAGTCTCCTCAGCAGAAAGAGTCTGCTCTGCCCTTTCTTATAGATTGCCTCAGTGTTGTCTGTCCAGTCCAGTTTGTTGTTTAGGTGAACACCCAGGTATTTGTAAGAGTCCACTCTCACAATGTCCTTTTACTGAATGTTTACCAATGGAAATGATGAAGTGTGTTTGTGCCTACGGAAATCCACCACCAGTTCTTTGGTTTTCCCCGCGTTTATCTGGAGGCAGCTCCGTTGGCACCAGTCCACAAAGTTCTGTATAAGTCCTCTGTACTCTCTGTCATCATCATTCGTGATCAGACCGACGATGGCAGAGTCATCAGAGAACTTCTGTAGGTGACAGGTTGCTGAGCTAAACACGAAGTCTGCAGTGTAGATGGTGAAGAGATACGGGGCAAGAACCGTTCCCTGCGGGGCTCCAGTGTTGCAGACAATCATGTCAGACTCACAGTCACGAGTCCTCACATACTGTGGTCGGTCTGTGAGGTAGTCCAGTATCCAGGCAGACAGATGATGGTTCACTCCCATGTACACCATCTTATCCCTCAGGAGCGCAGGTTGGATGGTGTTAAAAGCACTAGAGAAGTAAAAAAAAAGATAGGGTGAAAGAGACAGAGGCGCTTATTGGCACAGCTGAGGAAATTCTGCACCCTCTTCAACACACCACCAACGATTTACAACACCATCAGCAGCAGCTTGCGATGAAGCAGGACGATATGGAGAATAGTCCCAGGAGGTGCAACCTCCGATTCATAGGGCTCCCGGAGAAGTCTGAGGGCACGGACGCCGCAGACTTTCTGGAAAAGCTATTGATAACTACCCATGGCAGAGAGGCATTCTCTGTTATGTTTGCGGTGGAGCGTGCTCACCGGATCCCTGGACGTCCACCGCTGGTTGGAGCACCGCTGCGTACGCTCTTCGCTAAATTCTTAAATTTCCATGACCAGGATAAGATTGCTTGTCTCTGACCCGGGCTACAGTAGATGGGGCATATTTGTTAAAACTTGACTGGTAGTGCCCTCTCCACAGTTGAACATTACCCATTTGACATCCTGTATTTTCTGATCCCCATGTTTGGGCACCAGCTGCAAAGTGGCTTCTCTAAAAGATGAAAAGCTGTGCTTCTGACTGTGGACAAGAGCAGTATGTCTCCATGTAATGTAAATCCTGTGTGATTGCCCATTGACCCGTGAAGGTATACCTGGCTGGTACTTCTATATATTAGATTTATCCTATCCTTGTTGGCGGCCTCCACTTGAGCGACATCACTATAGCTCTGCCTTTATGGTGCTGACTTTCCACGCTCTGATCAGTAAAGAAGTCGCCCCCTTAGAACTGCCTGTTTTGTTCCAGCTTTTTTACAGGTATGCTCTGTTAATTTGCACTGAAATATATTACTCTTTAAGCCATCTGTCTCCAGTATGCTACAGATACCCAGATTTGGGAAAAGTATGCTTGCGCTATGTTGGGGAGGTGCTGAGCTGGGTGTTATGGACTGGGCACCCGTTGAGCCACTGTTTTATCATTTTCAATTGTACGATGCATACCTTGGTACACTCACAGTCATACGGACTCTATGGTTTTTGACTCTTAATTTCCATGGGCCATGTAACGGTACACGTGTGATTAAAAGGACTTTTCAGATATATTCTTGCTTTAGGACCACAATGCCTATGTCTTATATTGTACATGTCTTTCTATTTATCTTGCCCTCTCCAATCCGACCCGCCCTGCATAATCATATACGGTCTATAGCCCTAGCATGGCAAAGCTGAAATTTGTGACGTGGAACGTCAGGGGATTGAGAGATAAAGTTAAACATACAGCTGCCCTAAAAATTCTTAAATCTCAAGGGGAGCAGATAATTGTACTAGTTGAAACACATGTTACAGGACACCTACAGGCAGCTGGCTGGGCTGGACATACCATTCGGTCCATACATCCCTATCCCGGGGCGTCTCTCTTCTTATTGCAAATCGGTGCCCTTTGAATTAATTCAGCTTCAGTCGGATCGGAGTGGCAGATATCTGTTTGTCCATGCTACCATACAGGGAACCCCATTATTGATTTTAGCGTGCTATGTCATTAATGAGGGCTTAGCCTTCACGTCTCAGTACTCTATGGTCCCGGCTGTATGGATGGGGGACTTTAATATGCCTATGTCACCTGGCCTGGACTGTGCTGGTGCGGACACAATGTCTCATTCCCACCCAACCTATTCTAGATTGTATAGAATTTTAACAGATTTTGCACTAATAGATACATGGAGACATCTCAGTCCGAATGTTAAGGCCTATTCATGCTACTCTGCGAGCCATAACACCATGTCCCGCATTGACTTTATTTTTGTTTCTAAAACCCTACTACCTGTGGTCTTTGGAGCGGGCTTTGTCCCAAGAATCTTGTCAGATCATGCCCCATAATGGACAAGCCGTGTGCTGCTGGGATCAAGCCCTCCCCGTCCCTGGAAACAAAACCCATATTGGCTCTCGGCCTTAGAGGATCATACAACCATAGTAGCCGAATTGTAATTCTTTTTTCTCCAAAGTCAGGACCTCTCACCTTTTGGAGCGGTTTGGGAGGCATTTAAATTACATGCGCGCATGACTTTCACAAATAGAATCAATAGATTGAAAAGTTCTTCTACCATGGCCCTTCAAATGTCCATGGACAAACTTCACGAGCTGGAGGATGAATATGCACAACATCCTTCCCCAGAAACATTGTCCAGGGTCAAAATACAATCTCGAGATGTCACACAGATGCATATAGAAAAGGCCAAACAGCACCTCTTTTTCGGTAAACAGAGAATATTCAAAGATGGGGAACAAGCAGGCAGGCTGTTAGCATATTTAGCACATATGGAGGTGAGCTCTCCAGTGGTGGTCTCACTTGTCTCTGCTAATGGGGAAAACATCACAGACGCATCTCAAGTTGCTGCAGAATTCAAACGCTTCTATAGTACCCTATACACCTCCCAGGCAACTCAGTCCAGGCAGGTCACCAGGGAATTCTTGCAGTCTATACCTACCCCACAACTCACAGAAGCAGAGAATAAGCTCCTTGAAACGCTTATATCTACTGAAGATATTGCCACAGCGTTATCACAACTGGCTAAATCCAAAGCCCCTGGCTCGGATGTGTTGCCCCTGGAGTTTTATACCACATATTCAGGTTTACTAATCCCCAAGCTGCTAACCCTATATAATTACATATTTGAAACCAGTGACCTCCCACCCTCTATGGCTGAAGCCCAAATAATCGTACTACCATAACCCTGCAAGGATCCCAAATACCCAGACTCCTACCGCCAATTTTATTACTACAGGTAGTTGCAAAACTTCTAGCCAAAATATTGGCAACACGCCTTAATAATGCAATTTTGTCTCTGATCCATTTGGATCAGATGGGATTCATGCCGGGGAAAAATATGGCCAAGAATATAAGGCGCCTATATATCAACTTACAAGCCACACATGATGAATCAGGGTCTAGAGAAGTTGTAGCCTTGGACGCCGCTAAGGCATTTGATTCCGTAGAATGGATCTACCTAGTGGAATGTTTGCGCAGATTTGGATTCGGCTCACGCTTTGTCAGATGGGTGCAATTTCTTTACCACTCTCCTAAAGCTTGGGTGTTTGTAAACGGGCGGATATCTGATCAATTTTCCTCAGAAAGAGGCACACGGCAGGGGTGCCCCCTCTCCCCTTTACTCTATGCTTTAGTAGCAGAACCCCTGGCTATTGCAATCTGCAGAAATCAGAATATTAAGGGTCTAAGGGTGGGAGACAGGATTGAAAAACTGGGAATGTATGCCGATGACACCATATTGTACTTAGCAGACTCGGGCCCATCATTACAGGCAGCTCTACAGACCATAGAGGAGATGGGCCAGCACTCAGGGCTACGTATTAATTGGTCCAAATCCCAAATCCTACCTCTGGACATTTTCCCTCACAGAGTGACTCTCTCCCTATACCCAGAGTGTCCTCATTTAAATATCTTGGAGTATTGGTCACCAGGCACCTTAAAGACTATTATCCCCTTAATTTAGAACCCCTTATTGCCCTGGTCAAAGGTAAGACACAAGTATGGTCTAGATTACCATTGGGGGTGATGGGTAGAATAAATATCATAAAAATGATACTCCTGCCCAAAATATTATATTTACTTTGGCAATCCCCTTTATATATCCCTCTCATAGAAACATAGAAAAGTGACGGCAGAAAAAGACTAAGTAGTCCATCGAGTCTGCCCCTCTCAAATTCTTCAAAACATTGGACTCCATACTTAACTCTTTCATGAGGGGGCACGGAAGGCATAAACTAGCATGGATCGTACTTAAAAATCCCACGTCACTTGGAGGTGCCGCCTTACTGGATTTCCAGGACTACTACATAGCCTCCCAACTCTCTCACTTATAGTAATTTGATAAAAAAGAATCACAGAGATACCAATCTTTGGTTTGCCAACATTCCATTCACCCACACCCCCTTGCAGGCAATTATTCGAACACACTCTCGACAAGCTCCCCCTAAGTATAATGATGGCATGCTTGCGCATCACCATAAAATTTATACCATGGCTCTCCGTAAAACAGATACTTCTCTGATACACTCACATACCCCATTGTGGTATAATACCCAGTTACCGGAACTACTATCAGTCCCAGACCCCAACATATGGATTTCACATACTTTATCTATTTCATCTCATGACCAGTGAAGGCCCTAAGTCCTTTCAAACTCTTAAGGAGGAGTTTTCCCTCCCTAACCATTTTCTATTTTGCCACTTCCAAATTCGTCACGCTTTACTTACCCAGTTTCGTTCAGCCCCACCGCCCCTAGATGCCCCCTATACTAAACATTATTTTGGGAACGGAGCCCACCAAACTAATTTCAACTCTGTATTCCGCAATGAGACTCCCTCAGAGCACGACACTGGCATACAGTGTAAAAACTCGCTGGGAGGGTGAGATTGGAGTAGTGGAGAACGAGGACTGGGATGGGATCCTCACTAATACTAAACATGTATCCTCTAAAATATCTGACAGATTCACCCAATTGTACATACTACACCAGGCATATCTGACACCCCTAAAGCTCTCACGGTTCCAGCCGTTCACGTAGCCCACTGTGCCCAATGGGTAACTTGTGCCTGGTTCATTTTACCATCTATTTGGTCCAGACATATTGGGTACAAATTGTCCAGTTTCTGCATGATGTCATGGGATCCCCAGTGGCTCTTGACCCCAAGCTATGTCTGTTAGGGCTACACACAGATTTAGAAACAGCTACATTTTTAGCCACTTTTCTTAATGAGACATTGTTCATGGCTAGGAAAAATAAAGCATGGCACTAGATGAGGGCGCTGCCCCCCACTATCCAGGAATGGAAAAGGGAGGTGAACAGTACCCTGTCATTTAAAAATGTATATACAAGAATAGAGGATGCCCATTAGAATACTCCAAAATCTGGGCTAGATGGACCTCAGATGGAGAAAAATGTGCTTGAGTAACTCTTAGTAATATATTTGATGCACATCTGATTTTCTGAGTAGAGGACTAATTTGATTTTGTCATCTCATACCTTGATAACTCTGCTGATATCGGATGTATCGTATGTGTACTGAACATATGAAACCTCAATGGCCTATGTATACTACCATGGAAACTGTATATATGTAACCAAGTTCTTTATGAACATTCTGTTATCATCTTTTTTTGACTGACTGTACCTAATTACCCTCTTTCTCAATAAAACGTGTTTTTACACAATTAAAAAAAAACCTTACAGTGGACACAGGTTTAGGTTCATAGTGTATAACAGCCCACACATTTCATAGAACAACTAACACCCACATCACATTATTAGCTGCAAAATTATAGAAAGATACTGAACAGTCATTCTAACAAAGCATTACAACATAGTATTTAAAAAGGCACATGTTCAAACAATAGCACTCACCTCCCCCATATTCTACACTTATAGATTGGGGAGTATTTTCTCCTAGAAGAATGCATGGTAAGACAAACAATACACACCCCAATTGGGCAGCATGGTCAAATCAAGCCACTTTTGATGGTCAAAATGCACAATAATTTCAGAAAACAAACAGCTCTAGTAATTAACTTATACTTACCAAATCAAGAGCAAATTAAAACTGGGATACAGATGATAACAGATCTTATGGAAAAAGCATAGCGTGTTGTGCTCATTGGGGGGGGGGTTTAGTTTTGTTCTGGATACGAGCCAGGGCACTACTGCATCTCACCTATTTCAGACTAATACTCAAATGAACAAATTTAAAGACACTATGGATAAATTCAAGCTGATTGATATTTGGAGAATTCTTCATCCCACAGATAAAGATTATTCTTTTTTTTTCTAAAACTCATAATACATACCATAGAATAGATATTTTTCTTATAAACCAGTTTGGACTACCAATTGTGTCTTCTTCTGAGATAGGTAGTTTTGTATGGTCGGATCAGGCTCCAGTGTTTGTGGAACTGGAATTATGGGGCTTATTCATAAAACATGGGGCCAGATGAAAAGCAGGCAGAATAAATAAAATATCTTCTCTTTTGAAAGATATCTCAGTACATGAAAAAAATCGTAAACAGAATCCCACTCCTATAAATTTAATAACACTGGTAGATAAACAGAATGAGTTACAGACTATATTAAATGAACAAACAAGGGATAAAAATTGTGCCCTATATTATCAAAATGTCATTTTATGCAGACGATTTATTGCTATATATCACCAACCCAATAATAACCATGCCAAATCGTATCCAGGAATTTAACCGATTTGGGGAGATATGTCATTTTAAGGGGAATTACGAGAAATTGGAAGCATTAAATATCTCATTATCAAATATAATCCAAATTCACCTTCAAAAGAATTTTCCTTTGAAATGGCAACAAACTGCCCTTAAATACTTAGGAGTATATATATATATATACCTCAAAACTCTGATAAACTGCTAGAACTTAATTATACCCAGTTGATCAACAGGTCAGTGAAATTACTTCCAAAATACGATAGAAAGACTTTTTCCTGGATGGGGCGGATAACTATATTAAAAATGGACATACTTCCAAAACTATTTTACATTGTTAAAAGAGATATACTTATTAGATCAAAATCGGGGGGGGGGGGGGGGG
>BLSH010004717.1:231201-243433 GCA_018402905.1 Glandirana rugosa
TTATCATCATCCGTAAATGCGACCACTTTTGCGCAAACCAATCAATAAACGCCGATTGCGATTTTTTTTATCGCAAATATGAGGAAGAATATAAATCGGCCAAAAACGGTGAAAAAAAATGTTTTTTTATATTTTTTTTTTGGATTTGTATTTTAGCAAAAAGTAAGAAATTTGGGTTTTTTTGCAAAATTGTCGCTCTTCTTTTGTTTATAGCGGCGATCAGAAATGATGCAGAGGTGATCAAATACCACCAAAAGAAAGCTCTGTTTGTGGGAAAAAAAGGACGCAAATTTCGTTTGGGTGCAACGTCGCACGACCGCGCAATTGTCAGTTAAAGCGACGCAGCGCCGAATCGCAAAAAGTGCTCCGGTCCTAAAGCTGGAAATCCTTCCGGGGCTGAAGTGGTTAAACAATATACCACATATTTTAGTACAATTTAGGGGATCAAATCATGCTCTAAACATTATTTCTATTTGCACTACTTCAGGTCTTGCGTAGAGTAAGGATTTGGGCGTTATCTGTGACCTGGGAGCTATAGTGAATTCCATTTTGGGAGCAATTCTACTCCAGAGCTATTGCAAATACCGTTTTAACTCTATTTAGCTCCATTTGCATTTTTTTTAGCTAAATAGCTATCAGGAGCAAATTTGCTCCACTGAGCGCTTTAGTAAATAAGCCCCACTGTGTATAGATAGCATTACTTCTTTACATCTGCTAATATCTTTGATACAAAAAGAGGTCTACTCACACACTTTGAGCATGGCCAACATACACAGACATACATACCGTGCATTAGTTTGCTGCTACTTGTAGTTCCGCAAAGTTAACTTTGCAAGTCAGTGATCACTGTGAAGCTTCTACTTTCTCTACTGAAAGAATGATGTTTTCTGATCATACTTCCTTGGATTAGCATTGTTCTATAAGCCAATACTTGTTGCATACAACTAAAACTACAGAGAGCTAGCTGAAGACCAATTGAACTGTTAAGCAAGCAACACTGGACTACATCTACTTCTCTTTCTTCCCCCCACTTAGGGAATATATATTGCTCTGCTAAAATGTATCAAAGCTGCATTCACCAAAGAACTCTCCATAAGAGCAGGTTGAATATTGTTATAATTACTGTTTCTGGTGTTGTATTTGTTTATCTGCTGCCTAGCTGCTCTTGTGCGAGTGAGAAGTAGAGAGTGGTCTGACACTTGCAGGAGTCATTCCTCTACTCTCCTGTGCCCCACTCACATGTGCAGTATATATACTGGTTGAGTTTGAACAAAGGTAACCTACATTAAATGATATTTGCTAATGTGTGACATTTATTTAGTTATAAAAATTACTATGTGTGCCTAATCTCACCCTTTTGGGTCAAGGTTCTTTCTTTGATATATTCTTTGAGTAAACATTACTAATTCAACTCAATTTGGTGTATTCCATTACTGTGTCATTACTTAAAGGGAAACTAACACAATGAGTGAACCCAGTGTGTCAGAGGTGGCAAAGGACTCACAGGGTCAGGGTAACCAGAGTGGTATTGATATTTCTTGTGACCCTCCTGAGGGCAGCGCTACATTTGGCGGCTCATCCAGGATACCCCTCATGGTAGGCCCAAGCAAGTCCGAGGACCCCGAGAATAGGGAAAGATGGACTCCATTACTGCTACCAGATGGGTGCAAGAAGAGGGGAGTCGTTTGGAATTGTCCAGTGTGGTGAAGCTGCCCGGAATTAGATGGTCTGAGAGGGAGGTACAGCAGCTGATAAGAAGAACCTTCCCAGAGCAAGGATGCTATGTTGTGGATGTGAAGCCCGAATATGGAGAAGACTACACCTACGCCTTTATCGAGTGGCGAGAGAGTGTTCCAGCTGGATTTCGGAAAGAGACTGTGAACTTACCTGAACGGTTAGAGGCTCAAGTGATACCTCTACAGATAGAAGGAAATCTAGATCAAGAACAATCTCAATGTGGTTCTGTGAGTCCTGAGGTAGAAGAAGAAGCAGATACCACGAACAAGGGGATGCCTCCAGCTTCTTTCTACATGGATATGAGCCGGCTGGTGGAGTGCTTGATCAAGAGCAACAATATTAGAGCAAATCAGGGCTACAGGAAACTGCAGTTCTTCTTGGGTCGCACCCCAACCCCAGAAGGTGAAGAAGAATTTCAAAGCTGGATAGAGGCAGTGAAAAGACAGAGAATAAGGGAAAGATTGAGAAGTCCTGCCGCAGATATTATCTGGAGTCTGAAGAGAGGAAAGCCTGATTGTGTAGTTATGGACTATATTGAAGCTTTGTGTGCAGTTTATGGCAGGGTGGAAAAGATCCCTGATTTGATGTACAAATCTGCTTCTGCTGGAGTTTTATTCCAAGCATCAATTACTCTTTCTGTAAAACAACACTTGGTCAGATTAGGTTCCTCCTGCTAATAAACATTTTTAGATTTTTTTTGGCTAGGTAACTACTGCATTAGCCAATAATGATGGAAATATCATTAAAGTGTTACTAAACCCACAACAGTAAAATCAGTCTGTATATGCAGCATAGCATGCTTGTTATACTCACTGTGGAACTTAGGGGGTTAATCCTCAGCTTTGTGTAAATAGGCTGTTTTATGTATGCATAGATACTTCCCCCCTGCACTGTCAATCTGGGCAAGTCCATATAATACACAGCAGGGTGGTAAAGCTGCACATGCTGACTTTGGTCTCTTTTGCTGGATAGAACATTTCCTGTTTCAGTTAAAGTGTTCAGGTCAAGTGATATTGGCATCACACATGTGGGCGTGTATATAGGCTGTAGTGGAAATCTTCTACTTGAACACACTGCTATGGACAAACTGTGCAGGTTATCAGGAAACCATGGTATACAGATCATCCCAAAAGGTATTGTGGCAGTATTTTAATGTAAAAAGAAGAATTATAAGCTGTGGGCACTGTGGTGGGGGGGGGGGGGGCAGATGAACTATTTTCATATCACTGGGTATAGTAACACTTTAAATATGGACAATGCGTTATGTTTCTACAATTGTTCTCATCAGTCTGGAAATGTGTTTGGTTTTCATGCAGGCTACATGCTGAATCCATCTTTTGATCTCTGACTTGACTATATTGTAATGATTCAGAATTATTTTGGATACACTCAAACAGTGATTCTTTAAATAGAAACCAACCTTTCTAACTGCCTAAAACACAACATTTTGTATCCAAAAGAAATATACTTTGCATCTTGGCAGTAAACTCGTACACCTTTGTCCTCATTTTGCCACAAGAGGAATACATTTTTTTTAAAAATAAAGTTGGAGTCTGCCTGCTCTCTCTCTTCAAATGCCTCCCATGGAAATGATTTGGTTTTTGTGCAGCTGATCTGTATAATTTATAAATGAGGTATCCAAAAATTAACTGTACAATTGAATATTTTGAGCTAAAATATGACGTTTTCTACCTCCAAAATGTAATCATATTTTAAAACGATGATATCCTGCACATACAATCTTCACAAGTTTTAACTTGCCTTGAAAAATATATTACTGTGTAATTTTCTTGTTATGGCTGTGTTAGGAATACACTCTCCTATCAAAAAAAGAAGAGAGCATGTCAGTACTATTATATTATAGTGTCTGTGCATCAGATCTTTTCAAAGTTTATGTAATATTTGAGGAACTAAATTTTAATTTCATATTTCTGCAATAAATGCCTACTCTCTACCTTCCAAAGTGAAATCTATTAAACAGATAGATAAAACAATATACACTGTGCTCACCCATCAGAGGGGCTAGCCTGTGGCTGGGGCTAGGGGTAGTGACAGGTGACAGGCAGAAGGATTTGTATAATGATGGACAACAACACAATAATAAATAGTCCTGGATAAGTCCAAATAGGAAAGTGGATGTCTCTTGGAGGCTGCAGGCTTAGACGAGCAGGAGGACTCTGGCATAAGTAGAGAACAAAAAAGCAGGGCCTCTAAGTGCAATATATCCACAAATTTATTGAAGGAAATTCAATAATACACTCACAAGATTAGCTGAAAACAAGCATGGCTTTAGAAGGGGCCACCCGCTCGACCAGGGGACGTAGCCTCCTGCAAGCATCTCGTAGATGCCAGCGCCGGACACGCTGGTGGCCTCCAGTGCGTACAGGGGATCGGCGCACGGAGCTGGAGGAGGAGGACGTCACATCCGGGTAACTCAGGCGGGGATCGCACGTGGTCGGACCATCCGTGGTCCCTCGTAAGGCGTAGATCGAGCGGATGGCCCCTTCTACAGCCATGCTTGTTTTCAGCTAATCACTTAGAGGTGCTGCTTTTTTGTTCTCTCCAAATCTATTAAACAGGTTGAGATTCTGTGCCTCAAAGATGTACAATGTTTAGACAATGTTTTTGGAAAAAGAAAGATTCATTTAATATTTCTTGATAAAATATGCCTACTATATGCCTCCAAAACCACATCACATCCTAAAGAATGTGATTTGGTTCAGCAAATAGCTCTATTTAATTTATGAAATGCTTTTGAAAACAATACATTTTATTTAGTATTTATGAATAAAATAAATGTCAACTCCCTGCCTCCCAGAGTGTTTTCCATGGAAATGATGAGATTCTGTTAAGCGGGGCTGTGCATATTACATGTGCTGTTTTCTGAAAAAATATTTTCTTTTTCTAATGCCAAAATAGAACTACTCCCTATCTGCCAGGATTACCTCCATTAAAATTGAGATTGTGTTTAGCTAATCCATACAATTTTCATTTAGTGTCTTTTCAGCAAATACATTTGTTCATATTTCTGGTTAAACAAATTTCTGCATCCAAATGCACCCCATGTTAAAAAGGATTGCCTTGCAAATATGTGCAATTTTTAAAAGCCTGTGTCTTAAAAAAATGCAGTTTCAGACAATATTATTTGGAGGGCGAAATCTGTGCCTCAAAACTATTTTTTCCATTGGCAATGACAAGATTCTCTGCAGGAAATGTGTACAATATTTATATTATAGCTACCACAAAGAATCTGTCTTATTTTATACTTGATGAAATCTTCCTATCCTCTCCCTCAGAAATAATGGTCTATCGAAAAAGGTTTAAAAGGTGAATTTTACGTTAAATATATGAAATGTTGGGGTTACATATTCTTTACATTTTTCAAATATAAAAATAATATTTTTTTCCCCCAAATGCAATCTACCTGCTCTCTACCTCAACATTATTGCCTTTCCTAAAGTGTATAAAACGTTGCTGCAGTCCTTTAAATTGTTTTTCTCTTCTGTCAAGGAAGAAATAACCCCTTTTTTACATTGTTTTTGTAATGTGCAAGCTGCATATTGCATGGCCGACATATAGCAGCCTGTAGTGTTAATCTGTTAACATGTACCGCCATGATTCATTCTTGAAAAAAAAAAAGGATCGCTTATTTGTAGCTACTTGTTCTCTCCCTTAGAAAAAGTGACCTGCCAGAAAAGGATTACAAGCTTAGCCACAAATCTGTCAAATTGTTCTCTTTTCAGTTTGTGAAAAACAAAGCCCATTCTTTGCTTGCAGGTGCAATCTGCTTACTCTCCCTCAGAAATCGCAGGCCATTCCAATGACGTCTTGAAAAGTGTGGTGCAGTTCTGTTCAATACTTGTTTTCAATTGTACACAAAAGAAATTACTTTTTGTTGTTTCAGGGGCAATGTGCACACTTAATCGTTCAGAGATTGCAGCCTGCCTACGCAGGCTTGATTTCCTGGTTGTCCTCACGTCAGCACACTATGGGTTAACTCCTTCTGATTAACCCCCAGGACCACCTTCTTCCAGCGCAATAAATCCCAGTCCTCCCCTCCCCCTCGTGTTCTTTCTTTTTTGGTCTCCAGGCCACCTGTTTATTGCAGTGGTAAGTACTTTGTTTGCTGCATTACCCCCCTGCTGAACCTACCCCCCATGTTCACCCTCTCATGGAGTTGGAAGACCCTGAATAATGGAGGTAAATCTTCCTAAAAACTGGGTGCCCTTTTTGTGCCAGGGCTGTGGGCAAAATGATGCTTAACCACTTCAATACTGGGCACTTAGAAAATAATTTTTCTTTGTTTCTGTCACAAAACTTTGTATAAAGTACATTTTCTCCTTCACTGACGGGCACTGATGTGGCTACACTGATGAGGATAGACTGACAGGCACTGAGGAGGCACTGAGGAGGCAGTGCAGATTGGCACTGATGAGGTGGCACTGATAAGGTTGCACTGATGATGGGGCATATATGCAGCACTGATGGGCATCACTGATAAGCAACACTGATGGGAAGTGATACGTGGCACTGATATGCGGCACTGATGGACACTTATATGCGGCACTGATAGGTGGCACTGGGCACTGATGGGCAGATAGGTGGCATTGCTGGGCACTGATAGGTGGCACTTTTAGGTGGCACTGGTGGGCACTTTTAGGTGGCACAGGAGGGCACTGATAGGTGGCACAGGTGGGCACAGGTGGTCACTGATAGGTGGCACTGCTGGGCACTGGTGCATATAGCACTGTTAGGGATGGCACTGGCAGGCTTCATACATGGGCACAGTGCCATCCCTACAGTGCACTGTATTGCCCTTACCTGGTGGTCTAGTGGGGGCTCCCTGGTGGTCCTGGGCAGCCTCCATGCTCCCTGGTGGTCCTGGGCGGCCTCCTCACAGTGTCCGGAGGGGCTCCCTGGTGGTCCTAGGCAGGCTTCCTGGTGGTCCAGTGGGGTGATCCTGAGGGTGGCTGTTCAGTGCAATCCCCCCTGTCAGGAGAGCAGCCGATCGGCTCTCCACTGCTCAGGTCTGCAGACCTGAGCAGAGGAAAAGCCGATAAACGGCTCTTCCTATTTACACTGTGATCAGCCGTGATTGGTCACCGCTGATGACATGGTAAAAGGCTTCCACAGAGCCAAGGAGGAGCCTCATTCTAACCTGGGACTTGGGCATGGTCCGAAAGGCACTGTTGCAGCCCCCATTTGGCCCGGCGGAATCATGTACACTTGGCTTTCTAACAATCAAACTGCTCTTCCTGAAGGCCATTACAGCGGCCAGAAGAATGTCAAAATTAGCAGCCTTTTCCTGTAAAGAAACGTTCTGCATTGTGTATCCGGACAGAATGATCCTGTAGCCTGCTTCAGCCTTAGCCTCTAAGGTGGTCTCAAAATTTCAGGTAAACTGAGAGTCAGTGCTACCTCGTTTCACGCAGCCTCCAGATCAAAGGAGCCAGTTAGATTTGGGACTTCTAGACTGGACCGGTTTAACCACTTCAGCCCCGGAAGGATTTCACACTTTAGGACCAAAGCCCTTTTTGCGATTCGGCGCTGCGTCGCTTTAACTGACAATTGCGCGGTCGTGCGACGTTGTACCCAAACTAAATTTGCGTCCTTTTTTTCTTTTGGTGGTATTTGATCATTGCTGCGTCATTTCTGATCGCCGCTATAAACAAAAGAAGAGCGACAATTTTGCAAAACAAAACTAATTTCTTACTTTTTGCTAAAATACAAATACAAAAAACATTTTTTTTCACCGTTTTTTGCCGATTTATATTCTTCCTCATATTTATGATAAAAAAAAATCGCAATCGGCGTTTATTGATTGGTTTGTGCAAAAGTGGCTGCGTTTACGGATGATGAGAATTCATTTCTGGGGTTTTTATTTTTTTTTAATTTTTTACTAGTAATGGCGGCAATCTGCGATTTTTAGCAGTACTGCGATATTGCAACGGATATACTGGAACATTTTGACACTTTTTTGTGTCCATTGGCATTTATACAGCGATCAGTGCTATAAAAACGCACTGATTACTGTGTAAATGCCATTGGCAGTGAAGGGGTTAACCTGCAGGGGGCGCTCTAAGGGTTAACTGTGTTCCCTGGGCGTGTTCTTACTGTGGGGGGACTGCCCTAGCAGGGGAAGGGAAGTGATCACAGCTTCCATGTAGAGGCATCGCGGGTAGCCGGCGATCGAGGCCGCCGCACCCGCTCCCTGGCCTCCCCCGAACACAGTGAGCATGCGGGCGCGCCTTCGGCAGCGCGCGCACTCACAGTGCGCGATCTCGCAGCCGCCGTCGTATGACGGCGGTTTGCTATATCGAGCCACTTTGTCGCCGTCAACCTGCGGTTGGCGATCGGCAAGTGGTTAATATCAACATATTCAGAAGGCACAACAGATACGCAAGTCGGGTAATCTGTTCCTCTTCCCATTGGGACCCAGGAAAGGGGGGGTAGCACCTTCAAGGATTTTATCCACCTGGATTACGAGGACTATCTCCTAGGCATACAAACAGCAGGGCCTTGCCCCTCCGCAGACTATACAAGATCATTCTACTAGAGGGATGGCAGCTTTGTGGGCATCCATGGCAAAGGTCCTGGTGGAGGACATATGAAGGACCGCTAGCTGGAGTTCCTGTGAGACTTTTGCTCGGCACTACAAATTGAATGTAGTCGCCGCTAGACCTTCGATGTTCGGAGCGGCGGTAGTGTCAGCTTCTTTATTCAATTAAAGTATGGTGAAGCATGGAATTGGTCGAGTTGTCGTTTCTTTCCCACCCTATATTGGCTTGGGTATATCCCATAGTGTGTTGACGGGAGGACAACCAGGAAAACGGAAAATTGTTATCAATACTCACCATAATTTTCCTTTCCTGGTCCTTCCTCACGTCAGCACAACTTTTACTTCCCTCCCTAAGTTGCCTGTCGCCAATAAACAAAAGAACACGAGGGGGAGGGGAGGACAGGGATTTATTGCGCTGGAAGAAGGTGGTCCTGGGGGGTAATCAGGGAGAGTTAACCCATAGTGTGCTGACGTGAGGACGGACCAGGAAAGGAAAATTACGGTGAGTATTGATAACAATTTTCCGTTATCTGTAGTTAGCAAAAAAACCTTATAGACTCATTGAGCTTTGGTGTCCCTATATACTGTATGTGTCTCTTCAGTATATACAATGTCCACCTTCAGCATTAACTCCTTTGCAGCTATCCCTCAGACTGTACACGTGGATGCAGGTAACCTCAAACAACAAAAATACTAAAAAGGAAAGTGCAGATCAGCACAATTAATAACTTTATTTATATCTAGAATTTAAAATAAAAATAATTCACTAACATGTTCCAAATGAATAATGTGCCTGTAGCAGCGCCACACATGATCCACTGGTAGACTGACAGAATATGTTCTCAGAAGAAATACTCTATACTTTCCCTTTAACAAAGCAGCTTGAAGGTCACCAGTATTGGATCTGTCCCACTTTTTTCTGTGGTCCCTTGCTTTTCATTGTCCTCAGTTTTTCGCTATATAAAATGACTTGTCTGTAAAGGAACAGATATCCGCCAGTTGCCACGAACAACAGAACGAGCGCCGGTCTCCAGGATAACAACTGTCAAACAGTCCTGAGGCTCTTTCTCAATGAGGTCACTGATTTCCTGAAGGCAGCAATCACAGAAACACAGTTTTATATTCATGCTTGTTATACAGAATGCCTGTTCAAATAATTCATTAGGTGAATATCCGTTGGTCTCATAACGCACTGGTATTCTGTTCTAGCTATAAGCATTTTAAAGTGCATTCATCACCTGCTTCCTGTAGGGCAAGCTTGTCAGATTTGTCTTTTGTGTTGATTGTGACCCAGTGATTTCTTCTTTGTGGGACTTGGCCAGTTTAAATAGAAACTGCATTGCCCCTGGCCCAAAAGTAACTGGTTCACTTCACAACTTTTCCTCCACAAAAGAACATTCTTAACTTTCTTTCATACCCAATGCCCCACTTTCCCCCTCCAGCACTCGGGAGTGAGGAAAGACATCCCTGTGTAAGCTCAGAGTCACACTAGGTGGAGCTTACACAGGGCTGAGGACTTCATCTCTGGCCCCATGTGGCAGTGCTGGGACAATCAGCCATAATTACATTGAGCAAGTCACATGCTCTTCCATACGTGGACGTTTCTTTGCTCATGGTGCCTGATTGGATGGGCAGTGGAGGTAGTTACAGGAAAGGTAAGTGTATGCTGCCGGAAGGAGGGTTTTACTTTAAATCTGTTGGTTTGCCCTCCATGGGGAAGGCACAGTTTTGCTGTAAGAGCATAGATTTAACCACTTCAGCCCCGGAAGGATTTACCCCCTTCCTGACCAGAGCACTTTTTGAGAATCGGTAATGCATCGATTTAACTGATAATTGCGCGGTCATGCAACATTGTATCCAAACAAAATTGACGTCCTTTTCCCCCCCATAAATAGAGCTTTCTTTTGGTAGTATTTGATCACTTCTGCAGTTTTTATTTTTTGCATTATAAACAAAAAAAGAGCGACAATTTAAAAAAAAAAAAAAACAATATTTTTTACTTTTTGCTATAATACATATCCAAAAAAATATTAAATGTATTCATCAGTTTAGGCCAAAATGTATTCTTCTACATATTTTTGGTAAATAAAATCTCAATATGCGTTTATTAATTGGTTTACGCAAGAGTTATCGTGTTTACAAACCATGAGAATTGATTAATAGCGCTTTTATCATTCTTTTTATTTTTGTTGGTAATGGCAGTGATCTACGATTTTTATCGGGACTGCAATATTGCGGTGGACAGATCGGACACTTTTTTGGGACCATTGACATTTATACAGCGATCAGATCAAAAAATAGCCTGATTACTGTATAAATGTCAATGGCAGGGAAGGGGTTAAACTGCAGGGGTCAATCAAGGGGTTAACTGTGTTTTCTAGTCGTGTTCTAATTGTATGGGGGATGGGCTGGCAGGGGCATGTCAGATCTAACTGATCCCGATGACAGGGATCAGTAGATCACTCTCAGGCCGCCTGACAGAACGGGGAACCGGCAGTGTGCATGTGCATGTGCATCACCTAGGGTGATTTACTAAAGACAAATATATTGTGCACTGCAAGTGCAGTTGCTCCAGCTCTGAGGGGAAGCTCTGCTGATTTATATAATCCAATCATGTGCAAGCAAAAATTAATTTTGTTAAATTTTCCTTTCATGTGATTCGGTATTCTTTGCAAAATGAAGCTTTACCTCAATCACTAAGCTCTGGAGCAACTTCACTTGCAGTGCACAGTACATTTGCCTTCAGTAAATTAACCCCAGTGCATCCACATCCATGTCTTTTGTTGTTATACTTTTTGTTGTTATACTTGCTCTCCTTCTGCTGGTCATTTTCTAGTAATGTTGTATTGGTTTAGATCGAGGATCAGCAAGCCGTCGTTCGCGATCGACCGGTTGACCACAGGGGGGCGACAGGAGGATCGTGACCACGGCTCTGCATCCACAAACTCTGCCTCCCTACTGTTAACTGCAGACTGGGGAGTGGGAGGCGGGAGCTGGATAGAAGGCGGGGGCGGTAGTTGCTCAGTGATTTGTAGACTTGTGCATGGCTGAAAAATTAGTTAATTTTTTAATTTTCTCGGGAATTCGAAAAATTCGGAAATCTGAAACTTCGGAAATTCGCGGTAATTCGGCATTTGCGGTAATTAAAAAATTCGGCAATCGGTACAGGATAAAATCCAAAATTCAGAAATTCAGAAATTCGAAAATAACAAAGAACATTTAAAATAATAACTAATTAATAAATAACTATTAAATTATAGGTATTGGAATTTCCTTGAAAATATGGCTGTTAGTGATAAATTTCATATTTAAGTTCATTAACAGCCATATTTTCAAGGAAATTCCAATACCTATAATTTAATAGTTATTTATTAGTTAGTTATTATTTCAAATGCTCTTTGTTATTTTCAAATTTTTAAATCTCTGAATTTTTGGATTTTGGATTTTCGGCTGTTCTGATTGCTGAATTTCAGAATTACCATAATTACCGCAATTGCTGAATTCGCGTTTTTGGATTGCCGAATTTCTGAATTACCACAATTGCCGAATTAGCGTTTTCAGATTGCAGAATTTCAGAATTTCCGCAATTACCGAATTCGTGTTTTCGGATTGCTGAATTTTCGAATCGGAAAAACGAAAATTCTGAAAAATTTGGAAATTCGGAATTCATCTGAAGCTTGCTATTATGAACTCCAGCAGCTCCCACTCTCGTCTTCCAACCAGCACTATTCTGTCTCCTGATCTCCGCTCTGATTAACACATGCTGGCAGGTACCTACACAGCACTGTTTGTATGTGGGGGGTGAGGGGTACACTGTTGCAGGGGGGAAAGAGGACACTATGGGGGGTCTTATCACGACCAACCTTCTGCTCTCACCCTCGACGACCTCAAGTATTATCGTTCGAAGTCTACTTAAGGCTTAAAGGTTTAAAAAGT
>BLSH010004717.1:243877-285726 GCA_018402905.1 Glandirana rugosa
GGAGTTACGTCACAGGAGACGGGGGAAGTGTAGTGTGGGGGGTGACATTGATGTGAAGGGGGCAGAGGACACTGCATTGAGGGGGTACAGAACACTACTGTGGGGGGGGGGGCAAAGGACACTACAGTGGGAGGGTGATGTGAAGGGGACAGAGGGCACTACTGTGATGCTGTCTTTATTGGAAGCTTGATAGTTGTTTTTTTAAAGTGGTTGCAAACCCACTCATTATCATCATTATGGAATACTTACATTAGATCGACGCTGTTGCTGCGGTCCCTGCACACCACTGTGTCCAGCGCCTTGTCTCCTGGAGCTTCTTTCAGGTTCCAGCGCTGTGAGTGGCTGGAGCTGCAATGACGTTACTCCATTACTTCATCACGGCTCAAGAACTGGAGAAACTGCACCTTCGGGCTGTTTCTTCAGTGTGCATGTGCCGATGATGTTGGCACATGGGCATACAGTGAATATCTCCTAAACCGTACAGGTTTAGGAGATATTAGCAGAACCTACAGGTAAGCCTTATTATAGGTCAAAGTCGTTTCAGTGCACATTTCAACCATCCTTTGTTTTTTGGGGGTTGTTTTGTTTTGTTCAGTATAGCCGATCACTGTACCTCTCCCCCTCAGCTTAACAGCTCCAGCCACATATGCTCCTATTACTGGCTGCTCCCATATACACTTCAAGCTGAGGCTCTGTTGCATCCCAGATATTCTCCTCCTCCTCCTGTCATCATGGAGCATCCTAGGAGCTGCTGACTCCTCTCCATCACTGTGCTGATCCTCCTGAATTTAGATGGAAGTGGAGGATTATTTTATAAATTGAATAAAGTGTGTCTTCTGCTGACATTGCGCTGCGCTCTGCTTTCTATGTTTGGAATGAGAACAGATACCAATAATTACACCCAGCATGCAGAAGAGAAGTGCTACTGTGCAGAGCTCATATATAAAAAAAGAAAACAGATACTGAGAAGAGTGGGCAGAGTCCACACATACAGAATAAGAACAGATACTGAGAATTACACCCAGAATGCAGAAGAAGCAGTGGTGTAGCTACAGAGGGCGCAGGGATTGCAATTGCTACCCGGCCCCATGCTGCAGGGGGCCCGTGTGGCCCCACTGTACGTAGGGCTGGTGCCAGCTTGAGCAAGCATAGGCAGCTGGGTGGGATGTAGTACGAGCGCCCGAGTGGCTGGAGGACGGTGTGGGTAGCAGGGCTCCCTGCTCTTCCGCACTGGCTGCTAATCTCACAATCCCACACCCATGTCTCTTCAGCCGGTCCCTCTCTCCTTCCCTATACAGCGATGTTCGGTCCAGTGTCCATCCAGCCAGAGTCCCACCCCCCTCCACGAGTCACTCCATCCACTCCTTTGTAACAGAGCCTAGGCACAGACCTCTGGCACATGTTTCTCCTAAACATACAGCACACAGAGGCATCGTGCAGCCCTATGAGAGCCAGCTCCCTGGAGGATGCTGCAAGCTTGTCTCTCAGCCCCGCCCCCTCCTCTCCCCCCGTCATACACAGATCTCCCTCGGAGAATAATGTGGCCTCCCATGCTGATCAGCCCTGTCTGTGCTGCTGGCGGGAGCCCAGCAGACCATTGATACATCTTGGAGGGCAGCCGGCCTCAGCACAGTATGCATCCTATTAGTGCCTGCGCTCCATCAGCCTGACCCTGCAGCTTAGTCACAGTGAGTGAAACGACTAATCTGCCCTGGGGACAGGGAGCCTTTCTGCCCTGGGGAAACTACCCATAGCCCACTCCATCTGCCCTGGAGACAGGGCCCCCATCTGCCCTGGGAACAGGGACCCCCACCTGTCCTAAGGACAGGGAGTCCATCTCCCCTGGGGACAGGGACCCCATCTGTCCTGGGAACAGGGCTCCCATCTGCCCTGGGGAAGGGGGTTCCCATCAGCCCTGGGGACAGGGACCCCATCTCACTTAGGGACCTGGACCCCATCTCCCCTGGGGTGGCTGGAGGACAGAGAGGGGTCTAGCAGTGGTTTGGCTGGAGGATGGGGGGGTCCAGCAGTACCAGTGTAGGGTCATTGAAGATGGTGGTGAAGGAAACAACAGTATCAGCAGCGTGGCTGGAGGCCAGGGGGGTACAGAAGTATCACTGCGGGATGGGTAGAGGACAAGGGGGTCTAGCAGTACCAGTGTGGGGTGGTTGGTGGACAGGGGGGGGGGGGTCTAGCAGTACCAGTTCCTCCTCCTATCCAGCTTTTTTCCACTGCCCCCTGTGTGCTTTCCAGCCTCCCTGTGCTCTTTCCCGGACCCCCCTCATCCTCTGCAGCTCTACCGGCTTCCCCTGTCCCCTCTCTCGCTGGCTGCTGTGGGGGATCTATCAAGATGGAGTGGGTAAGGGGCCGGTAAATGTGTCTTTTTCTGAATGGAGTGTCAGTGATCCACATAACTGTGGCATAGTAAACTGTGTTTACTATGCTTCAGTTTATGAATGGACAGGAATCTGTTTACAGAGCTATTCCTGTCCATATATTCTGTGTAGCTGAGGCTGCGGAGGAGGAGATTGAGTCGGAAGTCTGTTTAGGCTCCTAAAAATAATATTGAAAAAAAAATAATACATAAAATAACAAAAATAAAAAAGGACTGATACCAGTGCCGGAACTACAGGGGTCACAAAGATCATAATTGGGACTGTGCCCTGGAGTTCCACCACTGGGCTTGGAGGAATAAGGGCCCAGGTTGTGGGGCAGGGGGGTCCTTCATGGTATCTTGCGCTGGGGCCCTAAAGGTTCTAGCTACGCCACTGAGAAGAAGAGAAATGGTACTGTACAGAGTCCATACATATACAATAAAAACATATACCACGAATTACACCCAGCATGCAGGAAAAGTCCTACTGTGCACAGCCCATAGATACACAAAATAACTGATTTACACCAAGAATAGGGGCCAAGAGAAGTGGTACTGTGCAGAGTCCATACATATAGTATCTCACAAAAGTGAGTACACCCCTCACATGGGGTGAATGGGGGGCAGGTGTGTTAAATTTGGTGTCGTCGTTCTCACTCTCTCATACTGGTCACTGGAAGTTAAACATGGCACATCATGGCAAAGAACTGGGGATCTGAAATGATGCTCTACATAAAGATGGGTTAGGCTATAAGAAGATTGCCAAGAACCTGAAACTGAGCTGCAGCACGATGGCCAAGGCCATACAGCGGTTTAACAGGACAGTTTCCACTCAGAAGAGGCCTCGCCATGGTCAACTAAAGAAGTTGAGTGCACATGTTCAGCGTCATATCCAGAGGTTGTCTTTGGGAAATAGACGTATGGCTGTTGCCAGCATTGCTGCAAAGGTTGAAAGGGGTGGGGGGTGGTCAGCCTGTCAGGGCTCAGACCATAAGCCGCACACTGCATCAAATTGGTCTGCATGGCTGTCGTCCCAGAAGGAAGCCTCTTCTAAAGATGATGCACAAAAAAGCCCACAAACAGTTTGCTGAAGACAAGCAGACTAAGGACATGGATTACTGGTCCTGTGGTCTGATGAGACCAAGATAAACGTATTTGGTTCAGATAGTGTCAAGCGTGTGTGGCGGCAATCAGGTGAGGTACAAAGACAAGTGTGTCTTGCCTACAGTCAAGCATGGTGGTGGGAGTGTCATGGTCTGGGGCTGCATGAGTGCTGCTGGCACTGGGGAGCTACAATTCATTGAGGGAACCATGAATGCCAACATGTACTGTGACATACTGAAGCAGAGCATGATCCCCTCCCTTCAGAGACTGGGCCACAGGGCAGTATTCCAACATGATAACGAACCCAAACACACAGGATGACCACTGCCTTGCTAAAGAAGCTGAGGGTAAAGGTGATGGACTGGCCAAGCATGTCCCCAACCCTAAACCCCATTGAGCATCTCAAACGGAAGGTGAAGGAGCGCAAGGTCTCTAACATCCACCATCAGTTCTGTGATGTTGTCATGGAGGAGTGGAAGAGGACTGGTAAGCTGTTAAACTCTGGTGAACTCCATACCCAAGAGGGTTAAAGCAGTGCTAGAAAATAATGGTGGCCACACGAAATATCGACACTTTGGGCCCAATTTGGACATTTTCACTTAGGGGTGTACTCACTTTTGACAGTGGTTTAGACATTAATGGCTGTGTGTTGAGTTATTTTGAGGCGACAGCAAATTTACACTGTTATACAAGCTGTACACTCACTACTTTACATTGTAGCAAAGTGTCATTTCTTCAGTGTTGTCACATGAAAAGATATAATAAAATATTTACAAAAATTTGAGGGGTGTACTCACTTTTGTGAGATGCTGTACACAAAAGGAACATATACAGATAATTACACCCAGCATGCAGGAGAACAGAAATGGTAGTGTGCACAGCTCATGCATACAGAATAATGACAGATACTGATAATTACACCCAGCATACAGGACAAGGTAAGTGGTACTGTGCGGAGTCCATACATACATAATAAAAACCAAAACAGAGCCAAATACTATGATCATGATACAAGAGATGGTTTGAGACTACAAACATGTTACAAGAGATGAGCAGAGACTGTGGACATAATATAGTAGACGATCAGAGATTGCGGACACAGTACAAGAGATGATCAGAGACTGCAGCAGGGGCGTAACTACAATTGCAACTGGACCTTATACTCCAGGGGGCCGGTGTGCCTCCCTTGTACACCTGGATAGGAGAGATGGCGGTGCCGGCATTTATAGGAACCAATCTCCCCCATTTTCCTGGTTCCTCTATATGCTGCCCTCGCCACCCCTCCTATCCAGTTTACTTGTCTTTTGCTGTTCTCAGGGTCCCAGGGTCCCTGTGTGCTTCCCTGGTCCACCCCACAGAGCTGCTGTCTTACCCCCTCCTCTCTCCTGCCACCTGCTGTAGAAGATGTGTCATGCTGGAGAGATGGGAACGGGTCGGTAAATTTGTCATTTACCGGCTCTTTTTTTTTCTGAATGGACAGAGCCAGTGATTGGTACCAATTGGTTCATTCATAACTGAAGCATAGTAAACTGTTTTTACTACACTTCCGTTTCTGAATGAATGTGAGGTTCGTTCATTCTGTGCAGCTGAGGCTACAAAGATGGAGATTGAGGGATGAGGTTTGTTTAGAACCCTGATATCTCATCATAGCCCCCCCAACAGGGCTCCTAAAAAATGTAAAAAATAATAAAAATAAAATTGTAAAAGAAATAAAATGAAACGGTAAAAAAATAATAAAATTAAAATTAAAATTAAAAACTACTGACACCAGTGAGGGAACTATCAGGATTGTAAAGGATCACTCCGAGGGCGAGTCCCCCATGAGGCTCCATTCGGACCTCGGTGTCCACCAGGGTCCCCTCCAGCTTTTCCGGCAGCCATGCCAGTGAAGGCAACAGACAACCACCTTCCGCCATCTTGCTCTGTCGCATGGTGTCTGCTACAGGTTGCAAATGCTGAAGCTCTTCCAGGGCGTGGCGCCACCCCCACACTACCAGACGATCTGGCGCCAAAAGTCCTGATAAGCAGACATGCAGCACGTAGTTGTAACACTGGATGCAACTTTGCAGGCACGCCGACACTGGCAGAACTTGTCCCGACATGTTGACTTTGCCGGTGGTTGCCGGTAGCAACAGTAATTAATAGTAGCCACTGTTTGGCTGGAAAATCTACTTGTAACACAGTCTCTCCCTTTAACAACAAGAACAGTCTCAGGCACACTTTACTGTAAGCAGGAGTTGGAGCAAAAAGTTCAAGATGCTCAGTTTTTGCAGAATGCTGGGCATATTTGTAATCCAGTGGGTAATGTCCTGCCTTGGCATGGCGTAGGACATATTTGTGGTCGCCCGGCATGTTTACCAAAGGAAACAGCACATGGTAACAAAGTCACTGAATTGCAGGATGATGCTAGTGCTCGTCCCAGTGCTGGCTGCAGCGACTGGGCAGGCAAGAACGGCAATTGGCGACCACTCTCATCGGTTGCTATGGGCAACAGCACACTTTTAAAGGTTTACTGTTTAGCTGGCAAACACACAAGTCCTTTTCCCAAAGTTCAGTCAACTTTGGCAATAAAACAATTACAGTTCCTGACTCGGTTCTCTTTTGGTTGCTAGAGGCAACGACTGGCAGCCTTGCAGTTATCCCAGAAAAGGAGCCCCCAAATGTAGCCATGTGATCCCTCGAGAGTGGCTGATAGTTGTGTTCCACATGCTCGCTGCCCTCAATCACACGAACTCCACATATCCAAAGTCACTGAACAGGCTGGTACTTTGTTTTGTTGTTTTATTTAGGGGTAAAACTTGGATAGGGATTAGGGATGACTGTGGGATGCCCAGTAATTGAACATAGGACCTATTATATACACCTCCGGTATATGCACTTCTTCTCCTCCAACATACTACTTGCTGACCGTTGCACTTCTCCTTTACTTCTCTCCAGCACACTACTTGCTGACCGTTACACCTGTTCCCCTGGTCTGAAGGGAAATTTATCAGACCTCCATGACACTTCCTCTTTACCACAGCTAGCACATGGTGAGGCCTGCTGCAGCCACTTGCAAGGCCTCAGAACCACCCTTTTTGGGTAAGAACCACATGTTTCCTTCAATGAAACCATGGACCCTCTCTTGTGTAGCAAAATACGTTGGTGTTAGCTGGGCCTTTGATGGACTACAACTCCCAGCCCATCCTTCTTCCAGGCCCATCCGGTCTGTTCTGTGGTCTAATGGCTCTCATTTCCCTTGGTTGGCTCCTCCCGACTTCTACAGACTGCTTGCTCTCTTCCCAGACTGTCTCAGCCTTCTCATCCAACTCCCAGGGGCCACTGACCGACTATTTGGTGGATCCTTTAAAGAGTTTCCTTCCATGTAGACCTCAGCTGCTCTCCTGCTTCTCCTGTGCCACTCCAGGAGCCGACTCCCGCTCCCGGCTGCACCCTACATCTTCACTCTTCCACCCAAACTCTCCTGCCACCTGCTGGCAGATCACTGTATTTAAGGAGGGCTGCCCCCTGCCAACTCTGGAAGTGACACCTCCTCATCCACCCCCCTTCTAGAGCTTTCCCCACTCAAGGGGAGGAATCTCCAAGGGGTGTACCTTCCTTCCATTACCAGCTCCACCCCTGAGCCACTCCCAGCCCAGATCAAAGCATTCAAGCCTGCACTTACAGTCAGGCCTGACTAGATTTTTCCTCTTCTACCAAAAATATACAAAAGTAAAAGCACCTACAATATGGGGGCGCTACAATTATATTATAAAATTATTATTATATCAGCAATATCGGGTGTAAGGGTCCTGCGTACTGAGCTGAGGCCTAGCTGTGTGCATAGAAGCCCTTTTGTCCTGTCTCAAGCTCACCGCAGCCACGTTGGTATATGGAGGACAGCTCATGGTGACCTTGCCCCCACCCTTTTTCCCTCTCAGTTATCCAATACACAAACTGGTGACTGAGGCCAGACATCCCTTATCAGCTTCCCGATACACATCTTTGAGGCCATAAAGCTGTTGGCCTAGTGCTTCAGTGACTAGAAAGTTAACAGACCCCTGTCATAAAAAGCTCAATCCACATAATATGCAGACAGTTTAGCAGTGTAAGCCTGAAACGTCAGCATGTGTTATTACTTCCAAAATAATAATAGCACACACATAATATGGACATACTTAGGTTCCGCTGTTAATTTGTAACGTTTCAAGTCCAGACACCCCTATGTCACATCATATGGGGAACCACTGGTAACGCTTCTTCCTCCTAGATAAATTAGACATTGGAAACCTGTCATGTTTAGATTTGTTGAAATGCAACGTTCATACTGGACCATAATATTGTTAGCAGTCTGTAAACAGTAGTGATGCAGAGATATGAATATGTATCACAAACTATATCTGGGACATGGGCATGAAATGGTGGCCTCCCAGCGACCAACCCTGCGACGCTAATTGGTCAAGAGGCTATCTGTCAACACCCCTTGGTTCTTAAAGAAAAGAGAGATGCCAAGGACAGTTCTCAGTTCTCCGTTTACCATCAAACCAGGAACATCTGACAAGTTGAGAACCATTTGGACTCATCGACCAAAAATGAATTGCAAGTATCTTTCTACCTTAAATTCGACCTGATCTCGTTGTTTCTGTATATTATGTCTTTATTGCTTTTAATTACCTTTTTCTGTAAATATTTTATTGGCACCAATTTTGATCTTTTCATTATTAAACTGGTTCATGTGGGGCCTGTGTACTTGCTACAGATCTATGTACATATACATAACATATATGAAATATATGTATATATGAGTGCAGCGCTTCTAAACATATATAAGGTGCATAAAGTTATATATAAAGTACATACAGTGTAATACAAATATAATATGAGGATAAAGGGCATAAATCAAAATGTGCAATCTTCATCCATGCCACTGTGTCACTATTATATAAAGTGCCTTAAGTGCATAAAACATTCATTCATGAGTCCATAAAGTTATATCCAATCTTCATTGTCTACCATTCAATTCCACATAAGGGGCAAAGATATCCAGTTATGCCAGTTACACTAATGTTGGGACAGCTTAAATTTCAGTCGGGCGAACAGATAAGTACCCAGCACCCTGTGCCCGCCACCAGATGTGCCCTCACCTCAAGGGCATCTATATTGCGCCTTTTATAGAACCCCTCTCAGCAGTGTATACCGTATCTTCCTCTCCAGACTATACACACCGCTTCTCCAGAGATATGCATAAACCTCAATAGAGCTTCAGTGCTTCCCTTCCAGGCTCCACCGGTGACATGCAAAATGACAATGCCATAACATTGCGTAATCCCGTTTAAAACAGCATTTATTTAAAACTTCAATAAAAACACTCACATTGTCACAATATAAAATTCACCTATGTATATCAATGAGATCAGTGCCAGTCCTTCACCTGTCCCTGAGATCTGCAGCTCCCTTGGGCAGACACCGGGTCCCGCACTTCCTCTCTTGCTTTAGCTCCATGAACACAATCCTCTGCATGCTCCGTCCATCGACCAGGTTAGCCCCTCCTGCCGGTTTCGTCACCTCATGTGACTTCAACTGGAAGATCTAACTGGTTGATGGTCGTCTTCATCATGTACATAGCGTCACCATATTGCCGTAGTCTCTGCAGCAGTATAGCAGTCGCCATTTTCTTGTAGCTTCTCATTCATTTTAAGAAATGACACTTTGCTACAATGTAAAGTAGTGAGTGTACAGCTTGTATAACAGTGTAAATTCGCTGTCCCCTCAAAATAACTCAGCACACAGCCATTAATGTCTAAACCGCTGGCAACAAAAGTGAGTACACCCCTAAGTGAAAATGTCCAAATTGGGCCCAATTAGCCATTTTCCTCTGCTCGGTGTCATGTGACTCGTTAGTGTTACAAGGTGTCAGGTGTGAATGGGAAGCAGGTGTGTTAAATTTGGTGTTATCGCTCTTACTTTCTCATACTGGTCACTGGAAGTTCAACATGGCACCCCCTGGAAAAGAACTCTCTGGGGATCTGAAAAAAAGAATTGTTGCTCTACATAAAGATGGCCTAGGCTATAAGAAGATTGCCAAGACCCTGAAAATGAGCTGCAGCATGGTGATCAACACCTTACAGTGGTTTAACAGGACAAGCCTCGCCAAGGTCGACTAAAGAAGTTGAGAGCACGTGCTCAGCGTCATATCTAGAGCTTGTCTTTAGGAAATAGATGTATGAGTGCTGCCAGCATTGATGCAGAGGTTGAAGGGGTGGGGGGTCAGCCTGTCAGTGCTCAGACCATAGGCCACACACTGCATCAAATTGGTCTGCATGGCTGTCGGCCCAGAAGGAAGCCTCTTCTAAAGATGATGCACAAGAAAGCCTGCAAACAGTTTGCGGAAGACAAGCAGACTAAGGACATGGATTACTGGAACCATGTCCTGTGGTCTGATGAGACCAAGATAAACGTATTTGGTTCAGATAATGTCAAGCGTGTGTGGCGGCAGCCAGGTGAGGAGTACAAAGACAAGTGTGTCTTGCCTATAGTCAAGCATGGTGGTGGGAGTGTCATGGTCTGGTGCTGCATGAGTGCTGTCGGCACTGGAGAGCTACAGTTCATTGAGGGAACCATGAATCCAAACATGAACTGTGACATACTAAAGCAGAGCATGATCCCCTCCCTTTGGAGACTGGACCGCAAGGCAGTATTCCAACATGATAACGACCCCAAACACACCTTCAAGAAGACCACTGCCTTGCTAAAGAAGTTGAGGGTAAAGGTGATGGACTGGCCAAGCATGTCTCTAGACCTAAACCCTATTGGGCATCTGTGGGGCATCCTCAAACGGAAGATGGAGGAGCGCAAGGTCTCTAGCATTCACCAGCTCTGTGATGTCTTCATGAAGGAGTGGAAGAGGACTCCAGTGGCAGCCTGTGAAGCTCTGGTGAGCTCCATGCCCAAGAGGGTTAAGGCAGTGCTGGAAAATAATGGTGGGCCACACGAAATATTAACACTTTGGGTTCAGTTTGGACATTTTCACTTAGGAGTGTACTCACTTTTGTTGCCAGCGGTTTAGACATTAATGGCTGTATGTTGAGTTATTTTGAGGGGACAGCAAATTTACACTGTTATACAACCTGTACACTCACTACTTTACATTGTAGCAAAGTGTCATTTCTTCAGTGTTGTCACATGAAAAGATAGAATAAAATATTTACAAAAATGTGAGGGGTGTTGTCACGGTCCTGGTGGTGGAGTATGTCTTGTGCAGGGAACAACCGCTCTTGTGCACCCTGTGACGAACGCGGGTATCAGATCGCTGCCCTCCTCACCGATCGGAGACCGAGGACCCCCCTGATCCAATACCGCACTTGTCACCAACGTAACAATGCCACTCTCAGCTGCTTTCAGCACAAAGATTTCCCAGTTTGCGGGATCACCATCTAAGTGTCAGCCGCCTGAGAGCGATTGTTACCGGGCTAATTCAAACAATTAACCCTTTCACTGCCACCACTTCTGGAGTCGCCAGAAGACCATATATTAGCAATACCAGTATTCTAGAGCAACGCCTGTACACACACTGTCACCTGCAGACAGGGATATTCAGATGCGTTATTCTAAAAGACAGTAGCGCTCTTCGAAGGAACAGATTCGTGATAGTTGCGTTAAGAGCTTTAGAGACAGAATTAACACTTTTCAAAATAAGGTTTAATAAATGAAAAGGTCAAGCATTAGGTGCAATAAAATATTTACAGAAAAATAAAAGTAAAAAGTGAGACAAATGTACAGCGAAAGAGAACAGATTGAAAGATACCTTGCCTTTTAAATGTCTTTGCTTAATCAGTGTTTGAAGAAGATCTCCTGGTTCCCTGATGGTTGATGTTAAGGTGGAACTCCTGTCTGATGGCCACAGTCTCTTTTCTCTGGACCACCAGGGGTGGGGCTGTACCTCTCCTGGCCATTCATAGAAGAGAGGGAGTTTCCTTAGACCAGGGGTAGGGAACCTGTGGCTACAACAGCTGGAGAGCCGCAGGTTCCCTACCCCTGCCTTAGACAATGTCCAGGGCGGACCGTGGAGATACAGCTGCATGATCATGCATGGATCATAACTTGTTACCCAATTATGTTACATATTTTGTAGAATGGAATTTAATCTCAGCTTGCAATAAGCTTTCATTTGACTCCAAACATGAGAAGTCTAAAACCTTATAGGACCCTGGGAAGGGAATGGACTAATTCTATCCTTCCGTGGATGACAAAGGGTAGACGTTTACACTTAAATTATCCGGACCGAAATTCTACATTCAAATATGTCATGTTCATCACTCTGGCGTATCCACAGCAGAAATTATGACTGTATGTATATTTTCATGTAAGTTTAAGCAGCAAGATAGAGTCATGCACAGGGCAGACCTGCCAGGGTAATTTATGGGCCAACAGCATGGCCCTGTATATTTGTTCAAGATAAGGGGACAGAGCTTCTTCCTGGCCCGCTATAAACCGTAATCAAAGGCCTCCTTTAAATTAAGCCTGTACTCACTCAGAGGGGGGTGACAAGCCTTTCAAACAGCCATGTTAGAAGGAGAGAGAGAAAAAAAAACTTAACTATCTACCTAGCTTCCCTTCCAAGATGGAGTCAGTGTCGCTTAGGCCTGGTATCATTACCTTGCGTGGATCTCACGCATGATACCATTACACACCCAATTCAGGGACCCCTGATAGAGCAGACTGGAAGTCCAAGAGTGCGGGATGGCACGAGGACTGGATGGTCACTGATGGTGGTGTGATGCTCCAGGTGGTCATGCAGATTAGATGGGTGGTCGTGCAGGCTGGGTTGGCAACGGGCTGGCTGTGCGGTACAAATGGGTCAGGCAAGAGAGTGGTCAAGTCCAAGCAAAGTTTGTTATCAGGCTAGCAGCAGAAGTACAGGAGGATCAGGCAATCGGATGGTCATGGGAAGCTGGGGTACAGGTAGCAGATCAGCAGAGCAGGTCAGGTCAGGCCGGGCCAAACAGGAAACAGGTAGCAATACAGGAACAGGGACTGAGCTGAGACTCACAGGTACACAAACGCTGTAGAACGGACAGGTTCAAATAGGGCCGTTTGGCGCAGTTTCCGGTACGTGCACGCCAACGCGGAAGATGGCAAAAAAGCACCAAACACCCGGACTTGCCTGTTTTTCCTAACAGGTGTACTCACTTTTGTGAGAAACTGTATATCTCTTATTAGAGGTAAATATAAAGTTTTAGCTGTTATTCCATATTGTCATTAATTCTTCCGTTCATATACATTCTTTGGATCATTGGTGGTTTCCTGAGTATGTACAACCTCACAGTGGCCATACATAGTCATAAGATAATTACCTCACTGTATATGTAAGTGCAGGACTTATTCAGAAATCAGCTAAAAAGCAATTAAGATCAAATTCCTTATTTAAACCTCTGGGGGCCAAGGATCCTAATTCATAAACCCACCACGATTCCCTCTGACTGATAGTCCTTACCAAATTACTTCCTCTCCAGTTCTTTTTATATTTTTCTACCCCCCAAAATTTTAAATTCTTAACCTCTCTATTATGGACTGTTCTGAAATGATGGTAAAGATAATGCTCCTTTTTTCCTTTTTTAATTTGATATATATGTTCCTTTACTTACATACTTTCATGCATGCACCTCTTTGTTCTGCCTACATAGATTCTTTTATTTTATATTCCACATTGTTATGTTGATTAGTAAAGGTTTTCCTTCTTTTTTGATTGCCAGGGATCTCCCTACAGCTTTGGCACCTCCCACATGCATAAAGCCTTTCATGTTAAACATCAGGGGGTTGTTCTTCATGTTAGGTGGATCTATTACATTTTTTACAAGGTGGTCCCTTAGATTGGGGGTCCTCTTGTAAATAAACCTTGGTTCATTCGGAATGATTTTATTGAACGTTTCATCCTGTTTTAGAACCCCCCCCCCAGTGCCTTTTTATTATACTTTAAATTTGTTTGTACTTACTATACATTGTAATTCAGAATTACAGATATAGTTGTGTCCTCCTGTTGTTTTTTATTTTTTTTTATTTTATTTTTTTCCCACTTCAGTAGACTGCCTTCCAAGTAGTTTTTTGCCTTGGAAAAGAAAAGTTTAGGCACTCGTCTCATCATTGTAGTATAATTTTCTTTTCTCCTTTATTATTATTTATTGTTAAAAGAAAGAAAAAAAAAGTGAGCAGAGCAAGAGTGGGTAGAGGGCAGCCCACCCTCTCTTCCACAGAGGTGTAGCAAAAATATTATCTCCACTTGCCCTCGTCCCCACTCCTATACTCCCACCCTCTAAGTTTATAACCCCTACCAACCTCTCCCCCCACCCTTGTCCCCTCCCCTTTCTCTCTTCTGTTTCCCTCCTACCTCCCACTCTCCTCCACTGCCTCTACTTGGTCTTTCTCTTTTCTTATTTACCCCCTTCAGCCCAAGGCTGATCTACTGTATAATCGCTCGACTTTTTAAATTCCAGCCACTTCCCCCATATACTTTGATATTTTTCCAGGGTGTCACCCCCTATATAAATTGATTCCTTCATGGTCCTCATCAACTCAACCTTACCCATCGACTCCTTTACTGATGGGGCTTCTGGGGCTCTCCACAGTCTCGGAATAAGGCTCTTTGCTGAGTTAAGAAGAAATGGGACTAACGTGTTTTTATATTGCTTTATTGGGCTTTTTGTCATGTGAAATAAGCATTCCCAGGCCTCCCTTTTAATTTGTATCCCTGTGATTATCTAGATTTTTCCAAAAATCTCTTTCCAATATTCTTCTATTCTAGGGCAGTCCCACCACAAATGTGCGAAAGTGCCCACTGTTTTACATCCTCTCCAACAATTCGGAGAGGTCCTGCTGCTCATCTTTCTCATCCTTTGTGGTGTCATATACCATTGAGCCATTAACTTAAAGTTCATTTCATTTGTCCCCTGATCTCTGGCTGATGAACTACCCAACTTCAGAATCTTTTTCCTATATTCCCCCTCCGGAATATTTCCCAGTTCTTCTTCCCACTTCTCTACGAAGGGTGGGGTTTCTGGTTCAGCTTCTCCTATCAGAATTTTATATATTTTTGAGATACCTTGTTTTGTGCAGTGTAGTGAACTAAATAATCTCTCTATAGGCCTCATTTCCCTTTTCCCCTGCTTGTGGAAGTGCCCGTGTGAAATGCTGAAGTTGCGTGTATCTCCATCTATCCAGTGGCTTCCTTCCCCATTCTTTTGTCATCTCCTCATATGTGAAGATTCTGTTCCCCACCATAATGTCTTGTAGATTTATTTCTTCTTTTTTTGCCCAACGACTAAAATAAATGTACTCATCCTTCCCAGGTTAAATACTCTGTGTTCAATAAAGGTGTTAATGGTCCATTATATTGCCAATTATATTGTTTACTTATTGTGTCCCATACTTTCAGCGTGTTCCTTGTGAGGATGTTTGTGGTGCTTGCTAATTTTCTAAATATTTTTTGGTATCCAAATCATTTTCCCAAGATCCACCTTACTGTGTTTTCTCAATATTTACCCAACCTTTACCACCCTTACTATGGATCCATTCCGCTATACGTGCTATTACTACCGCTTGATAATATCTTTTAAAATCAGGAGCCTCTAATCCTCCTGCCTCTCTACTCTTCACCAATACTGTGTAGGATATCCTGGGATGCCTATTCGCCCAAATATATTTTACTGTTAATGTTCTAAGTTTTTTAAAGAAGTCTGCCGGGACTGGTATAGGAATCATTTGAAAGAGGTATATCAGTCACGGGAGTATATACATTTTTACTGCTGTTATTCTTCCTATCCACGACAATTTTTTCCGTCTCAACCTATTTAGATGTTCTTTAATTTTATTTAATAATGGGATGTAGTTTGTTTCATACAGTGCTCTCACTGACGGCATCAGTTTTATTCCCAAATACCCCATTTCTTTCTGGCGCCATCTAAAGGTGAATATTGATCGAATCTCCTCCTGTTCTTTTTTGGAGCAGGAAATATTCAAAATCTCTGTTTTAGAAGCATTTACTTTAAAGTTCGATAACTTACCATAACAATCTAGTTCTTCTATTATTTTAGAGATCATGGCACTCAGTGTCGTATTATAAAGCAGAACATCATCTGCATAAGCAGCTACCTTGTGCTCTCTCTCCCCAATTCTTACACCTCTGATATACCCATTCCTCCGGATCCTCTCCAGAAGACGCTCCAGAGTCATCACAAATAAAATCATGGAGAGAGGGCACCCCTGCCTCGTCCCATTGCAAAGACTTAGGGTCGGAGATAACGTCCCATTTACTCTCACCCTGGCCACTGGTTGAGAGTATAGGGCAGAGATCCACCATATCATCCTTTCCCGAATTCCGAAACACCTCAGTGTTTCCCGCATAAAGCCCCAGTCGACTCTGTCTAAAGACTTTTCGGCATCTATCGACATGAGTACGACTGGGGCCCTACTTCTATCTCCTGCTTGTATGGCCAATAGCGTCCTAAGGCAGTTATGTCTACCTTCTCTTCCCGAGACAAATCCAGATTGATCCTCATGTATCCATCCTGGGAGGATCGGTTTTAATCTATCTGCTATTATTTTGGAGAAAAATGTTTTTTGTCTATAATTCTCCAGCAGATCCGGGTCTTTATCTTCTTTTAATATGAGGGTTATGTATGTCATCAATGATTCTTCCCTTATTTTTCCCCCCTCCGCCAGTTTGTTAAAGTATTCCCATAGTTTTGGAACTAAGATCTTTTGAAATTTCTTATAGTATAGCATTGTGTAACTATCTGGTCCCAGGCTCTTCCTCTGGGCCATACTATTTATTGCATTTATTCCCTTGATATTGGTTCTTCCAGGTAACTCAGTTCCCCTCTGGGAATTTTAGCTAAGTCAAGTTATTTTAAATATTCCCGTATTGTCTGACCCTCTTCCTCCTTTCCCCTGCCTTTTTCTTTCCCTTTAACTTTATATAGCCTGCTGTAATAGGAATGGAACACTTTAGCTATCTCTGATGATGAATTAGCTATCTCTCCTACTTCGTCTTTGATCTTAGGGATGAAGGTCCGGCTCTTTTTTTCCCTCACTCTCCTCGCCAGCCACTTCCCTGACCTATTGCCCCATTGATATTTATCCCTCATTACTAGATGAGTCGCCCTTCTCCTATCTGTCTCCTTCAGATCCGCCAGTTCTTCTTTTTTTCTAACTAACTCCTGTGACCCCGAAATTCTATCCTTTTTAGCCTGCTTCTCCTCTTCCTGAATTTCTTTATATAAGGTGTCTATCCTTGCCAACCTATCTCTTTTCTTTTCTGCCCCTACCTTAATCAGGATCCCCCTCATGTAGGCCTTATGCGTCTCCCACAGGAGGGATACAGATTATTCTGGTGTATCGTTAACAGCAAAGAAACTTTCTAATTCACTTCCCAGGGTTTCTGCTATCTTTGAGTCCTGAATAAGTGACCCGTTTAGCTTCCACAGCGTTTCTTCCCATCTCTCTACTCCTACCTCCAATCTAACCCACACCGGAGCATGATCCAAGATCGTGGTGGCCCCAATTTTAGCCCCTCTCATCATGGGTAGCATACAATGTTCTATTAACCCATAGTCCAATCTAGAGTATGAGCTGTGTACAGCGGGGTAGTGCGTGTAGTCTCGGCTTCCGGGGTTACATACCCTCCATACGTCCACCAGTTGGTATTCTATCAGAAGTTTTCTAATAGTATTCTGTCTGCATAGTAACATGTGTCTAGAGTGTCCCGTTGCATCCATACGCGGATCTACACATATATTTAGGTCCCCAACTAGCACCTGATGCCCTCCTTTGAAAACCCCCAGTTTTTTAAAAGTTTTTCTCAAGAAGACCTCTGGGTCTTTATTTGGTGCGTATATATTTGCAAAGGTCCACTCCATATTCAACATATTTCCCCTTACAAACAGATAGCTCCCCTCGGGGTCTGCCATCTGTTCCTCTACCATAAACGTCACCTCTCTGCTAAACCCAATGGCGACTCCCCTTGCTCGACCCAAGGATTAGTCCCCGTAGAACCAACTGGGGAACTGAAAGGACCTTAGGCTGATGCCCGAGGCGTGAGCAATATGCGTCTCTTGTAGGCATATCACCTGGCCTTTCAGATACTGCAGTTCTTTATTTACTTTATATCTTTTTCCGGGGGAGTTCAGCCCTCTGATGTTATATGTTATTATTTTTATTGTCTCCATGGGCCTCGCAGGGGAATCACCCCCATTTTCACTATCCCTCGCTTTGAGAGAGGTAGGTCGGCAGAGAGAAACCAACCAATTCCCTCCCTCCTACTCCCCCCCCACTCCCCCCATCCCTATCTCCCATTCCCAAAAATCTCTGTTACGTTCCTTGCGTGGATCTGGAGACACCACAACAGGAGTATCTCCCTTACCCCACACCTCTTCGAGGAGTTGACCGACCCCCCCATCGGCCGCCTTCTCCCTCCCCACCCCCACCCCCTCCGCAGCTAGTAACGTTCTACTGAATCCTACTGTATCCTAACTTTTCCCTCTCCTTTTGTTCTTTTCAGCCTATCCACTATTAACTCTTTGGGCTATGAGGGAAAGTAGGGAGGAGAGGGACAGCCACTACTCTCCCTTCCTTAGCTACCCCTCTTCCCCCTCTCCCCGTCCTCCCTCCCTTCGAGTCCATCTTCTTCCATCTGGCACTCTTGTTCCCATAGCTACTTTTTCATCCCGTCCTGGTAGCAGTGGAGGTTGGATCTCCAATGTCTCACAGAAATCTTTCAGGACTTCTGGGAACCTCATTACTGCTGTTCGACCGTCTCTCCTCCATTTTAGACAGGCAGGAAACTCCCACTAGTAGATTATATTAGATTTCCTCAGTTGCTCTGCTAGTGGCCGTCCTCCGTGGGTAGAGGCTGAGGCTGTGACTGGGGCTGTGGCGTTCCGCCGTCCCCGCGGTTGTCAATCTCTTTTCTCTCCGTCTCTCCTTCCTATCCCGCGCCCACTTACTCCTCGGGGATGAGAGCCGTGCAGCCTCGGCTACCTCTGCTCTCCCCCGTACATGAGCGACAGCACTCCACTCCTCTTTCCGTCCACCGGCCGGAGCTCTCCCCGCTGTCTGCCAACCTCCGTGCCGCCTCTCTCACAGGCGGCTTCCCCCTCAGTAGCTCACCAGGACCATCCCGGAGTGTGCGGAGCAGCCATGCGTGGGGGGGGGCAGTACTCGGGTGGCGTCACCACGTGTCTACACTCCTCCCATCTCCGAAACTTTAACGACCCATCCTGTTTATCCTCCAATAGGGTCTCTCTTTTAATTTTTCCTACCTCCTTTCTTTTCTGCTCAATAAACTTATGCTCATAACCCTTTTTGTAGAATTTATCAGCTACCAATTTAGATTGTTCATCATAGTCTTCCTCGTAGGTGCAGTTTCTCCTCAATCTGAGGAACTGCTCCCTTGGTGCATTAACTAGCCAGGGTCTGTATTGGCAGCTACTTTGTGGTATATATGAATTTCTATCTGTTTTTTTTTTTTAATGTCTTAGTGAATATTTCATGTCCTTTCTTGCTTATTTCTATATCTAAGAAATGAATCTTATCAGGGCTATACTCCCATGATAAGGTGATATTGTTATTATTATTATTGTTCATGCTTATCAGGAATTCTTTTAAAGTCTCTTCATTACCTTCCCAAAATATGGTTAAATCATCAATACATCTATTATAAAGCTTAACGGGGGTGGGGAGATAATATATAACAGTTTCCTCTTCCCATCTGGCCATGTATAAATTAGCTATGCTGAGGGCATTTTTTTGCCCCCAGTGCTACCCCTGCTGTTTGTGGGTAGAATTGGTCCTGATACCAAAAATAATTATGTCCAAGGCAAAACCTAAGGCATTCTATTATAAAAATTTTATGTACATCATCTAATACATGGTTTTTCATAAGAGCCCATTTAGCCGCCTCAATAGCTCCCTCATAATTTATATTGGTGTACAATGATGCCGCATCCGCTGTACACATTATGGTTTTTGCTGAGACATCTATACTGTTAATAATTTGTAATATGTGCTTTGTGTCCTTAAGGTAAGCTTTCGTCTCTTTCACAAGCGGTTGTAGATGGCAGTCAATATATTTACCTAGCCTAGCCGTTAAGGAATCTATGCCGTTAATAATTGGCCTGCCTGGGGGATTGAAACAATCTTTGTGGATCTTTGGTGTTCCATATATGATGGGGATCCTACATGTGTTAGGTAACAAATACCTGGCTTCCTTCTCACTGATGACCTCTTTTTTACCTTTAATTATCAGCATTTCAAGATCTTTTTTATATATTTTAGTTGGATCACCTTTCAATTTAGTTTACATTTTCTCATCCTCTAACATGTCGTTCATTAGACCACCAAACAAAATGACATGTTACAGCGCACACATGCAAAAATGAGAATAAAACCTGCAAGGCTATTCAACCAAAATATGGGGAGTCCGTCGCACTATATGGCCATAGAGTGCTTAGCCCACTCCTACTTCACAGGCCCCCGTCTTAGTGCTCCCATGGTTATGAGACAGAATCTCCCATTCTATGGTAGTGTAGCACCCACTAAGGCGGGAGCCTGTGAAGTAGGAGTGGGCTAAGCACTCTATGGCCATATAGTGCGACAGACTCCCTGTATTTTGGTTGAAGATGTCCGGGTACTTTTAAATAGGCTTGTAGGTTTTATTGTCATTATTGCATGTGTGCGCTGTAATATGTAATTTTGTTTGGTGGTCTTATAGCAGCACCATCTCTAATGTGATACACTAATAGGGTGTGCCACACAAGTATATACCTATTTGTCTATTGCAGATCCTGACCAGATCTCTTGGCCTGGAGCACCCCACCTATACATAATTGCCTCTAATTAGTGTCCACATGAGACATAGGAAGAGTTCTCTAGATCTCCCATTAGGAGGAGTGTATTGCTCCCATGGTTATGCGACAGAATCTCCCATTCTATGGTAGTGTAGGACCCACTAACACGGGGGCCTGTGAAGTAGGAGTGAGCTATGCACTCTATGGTCATATAGTGCGACGGACTCCCCGTATTTTGGTCGAAGATGTCCAGGCACTTTTAAATAGCCTTGCAAGTTTTATTGTCATTATTGCATGTGTGCGCTGTAATATGTCATTCTGGAGCACGGGAGACATGAGGGCTGGTAAGCAGAAGTCCACCGGAGCTCGTGCAAGCGGGAGAGTAGTGGTACAGTCCAGGTCGGCAACTGGCAGGCGGTGCGGTACAAAGGGATCAGGCAAACGGATGGTCAGGTACAGGCAGGGTCGGCAACGTGCTGGCAGCAGAAGTACAAAGGGAGCAGACAAGAGGATAGTCGAAAACAGGCTGTGGTCAGATGCACGCAGATATTAACAAGTCCAGAGGGGTAGCCGGGGTCACAGAAACAGGAAGTCACTCAAAAGCAGTCACCGGGGGGGTCACAGGTGCGGGGAACGCTGTAGAGCGGACAGCACTGGCTGCTGGGTCTTGCAGGTTCAAATAGGGGCGTTTAGCGCCGTTTCCGGCACCACCGCGGAAACACCCCAGAATTAGCAGTCTTTTCCTAACAGGCCCCCAGCTACATGACTAACCTGGTCTCAAAATACCAACCAAATTGTTCTGTTTACTCTTCCCAAGACCTCCTGCTCTCTAGCTCCCTTCTCACCTCCAGGACTTCTCCAGAGCCTCTCCCATCCTTTGGAATGCTTTACTCTCAATCTGTCTGACTTTCTCCTACTTTGTCCACTTTCAGACGATCTCTGAAAACTCATATCTTCAGAGAAGCCTATCCGGCTCCCACCTAACAACCATTGATGTGCGCACACCCTGGGCACACCCTAATCACTCTGTGCTGTGCAGATTCCCAGTACTGCTTGACTGCAGAGAAAGGGACTGGGGAATCTCTGTCCTCCGTGCCTTTCTCTGGGTCAATAGTGAGACATCAGGGGTCTGTTTAGACCCCTGATATTTCACCAAAGCACCTCCAATGGGGTGCCTAAAAATTTAAAAATAAATAAATAAATTATTGTAAAAAATAATTTAAAAAATGTTAAGTAATAATAAAAAAGAGAATAAAAAATAAACTATGACACATACTTCTGCCCTGCTGATATCGGCCACTGCTCAGCTGACACTGCCAGTTGCCCTACTATATATATATATATATATATACACATACACACACACACACACACGTGTATTTGAGCTTTGGGGTGTTACGTCCTAATGCAATAGGCTGCGCACACACCTATGCTAACGACTACATTTATCTTCTCCATCAGCACATCCCCCACAGTTATTAGCTCTTGTATCTCTTGACTTTCCCTCTTTGATTGTAAGCTCTAACGAGCAGGGCCCTCTGATTCCTACTGTATTAAAGTGTATTGTATTTGTACTGTCTACCCTCACGTTGTAAAGCGTTGCGTAAACTGTTGGCGCTATATAAATCCTGTATAAGAATAATAATAATAGTAACACAAATGTTTTAATTTCCAGATCCAATATGTGTGTTTATTTGCTCAGAAATAGCAGTCTGACCATACAGGCTTAATATCTGTATTGCAAATCTGTTTACCTGCAAGGCAATTGCATAATGTGCTAGTACGCATTGCATACTAGCACATTATAAATTGCTTACCTTAGAACTAAACCCTCCAGCAGTGTGCTGGCACCGCTGACAGGGCTTCCATCTTCACCCGATCTTCCTTCTGGGTTTGCGGGCTGAATAGCTGAGCTGCGATGACGTCACTCCTGTACATGCGCATGGGAGTCATGGCCACGGCACAGCACTCTGAAGGAACAGCACAGGTATGCCATTCCTTTAGATCGCATGCGCTGGTGATGTCACAGGCCGAATATCTCCTAAACAGTGCATGTTCAGCGGATATTCATTTTACCTAAGGTAAACTTTATTATAAGCTTACCTGTAGATGAAAGTCTTCTCTACCGCTTTAACCATTTTCCTCAAACTCTTCCATACCTCCTTTGCATACTCACACTGCCATAAAACATGCTCCATGCTCTCCACCCTACTACACCCTTCCCTCAGACATGTCTCACTATCAACCAGTCTTCTCTCAAATTCTTTAGTTGGTAAACATCTCTGTAGGTGCATTGGAAGCCCGTTCAAATAAATAGACGCACTGCAACCAGCAGGGAAGATCTGAATGGGCCCCTAAAGGCAAAAAGATGTAAACGAGAAAAAGCCACACCACTCTTCAATGTAACATAAATAATTTAGGTGTTTTTATAGTAACATAAATAATTTAAGTGTTTTAATATGTTCTGGAAACCAGTTGGAAAAAACACAACAGAATACACAGTGCAAAAAAACAAAAAAAAATCGTAACCCTTAAAAAGCATCTAACACTATGTATATTGCACAAAAGGCACTCCTCACATCCTGTATATACAGTATGCCTTTATATTTAAAGTACACAGTATGAGATTATACATTTCATCTATACTGAGACTCAACTCAATGTTGATACATGATTGATAATAATCCCAAACTATTAAAGTGATTGCAAAGGTTTTTTACTTTAATACATTCTCTGCATTAAGGTAAAAAACCTTTCAAAGGTTGCTCCCCCAGCCCCCCACCTTAAACACTTACCTGAGCCTGTCTGCAACAGCTATTGCCTCCCTCTTTCTCTTCTCACATGAGACTTGGCAGCAGCAGGAGGCATTGGCAATCACTTTAATGGTATATAATTATTTTTTCTGTTGAATTTTAACTTTGTGTAAACTTACACCTTAAGTGATTGTAACACTTTGATTTTTTAAAAAAAGAAAAAATAACAAACATGTCATACTTACCTTCTCTGTGCAAGGGTTTTACACAGAATGGCCCCAATCCTCCTCTTCTGGGGTCCCACCGCGGCGCTCCTGGCTCCTCCCCGCGTGGAGTGCCTGCTGCCACGTCCATTGACACAGACAGCAGGACTCGGACCCGCCCCCCGTATCCCGTGTCATTGGATTTGATTAACAGCAGCGGGAACCAATGGCTGCGCTGCTATCAATCTATCCAATCAGGACACAAGACACCGGCTGGAGTCGGTGTGCTTGTCCCGGCGCTAGAAAGACAGGGTTCAGGTAAGTAAAATGGGGGCTCTAGAGGGCTGGTGCACTACAGGAGGTTTTTCACCTTAATGTATACAATGCATTAAGGTGGAAAACCCCAAGGGTTTACAACCCCTTTAATATGTGTTTGTATGATAAAATGTGTTCTATGCCTTTAAATGCTAGTCCTCCACCTGCAGTTCCCTTTCCTGATTGTTATATATCTCTCTCTCTCTGCTGTTGCTATGTAGATTCCAGGTGTCATAATGATCCTACATGCCTTCTATATGCCATAGTGATCCTTCCTTTCTTCCTTCCATTTACCATAGTAATCCTCCCTGCCTTCCAGGTGCTATAGTGATTCTTTTTGCCTTCAATGTGCCCTAGTGATCATTCCTGCTTGCCAGGTGTCATAGTGATCCTTCCTGCCATTGTGATAGTTTCTTTCTTCTATGTACCATATTGATCCTTCGTGCCTTCCATGTACCATATTGATCCCTCCTTCCTTTCTTCCATGTACCATAGTGATCCTTCCTTCCATGTACCATAGTGATCCCTCCTTCCTTTCTTCCATATACAAAAGTGATCCTTCCCTCTCTCTCTCCCTAAGGGTTTGTTCATACTGCAGTACTGTCTCCCTGAAGTGTCCCTCATTCTTAAGTTCAAAAGTTGGGAGCTATGCGTATACATGGGCAGGACAAAGGGAGTGAAGTCAGGGGCCAAGCCAAGGAGGCGGCAAAATGAGGTTTCATCTAAGGTGTCAAAAATCCTTGCACCAGCCCAGTATCCAACCTGTGTTACTGTAGGAGACCAGAAGTAAGGTAAGAAGCCATCTGCTAATCCTCCCGCATTTAGAGATAGGGTGATTGCACTGACAGCTCTATCTGGTGGATGTTACAAATGACTATATTTGATACATAAAAAAAAGACCAAGCTTGCGAAAATAGAAAAGTACTTTATTAATAAGACCCCTTTCACACTGGGGAGTTTTTCAGGCGCTTTAGCGTTAAAAATAGCGCCTGAAAAACTCGCCCCAATCCACCCCAGTGTGAAAGTGCTTTCACATTGAGGCAGTGCGCTTTCTGGACAGGAAAAAAAGCCCCTCAAGCAGCATTTTTGGGGCAGTGTGGGAGCGGTATATAGACCACTCCTCCACCGCCCCTGCACCTGCTTCTTTTTAACCCCTAATCCATAGGGTTTAAAAGCATCCCGCTGCCGCCCAAATAGTGGCGCCAAAGCACTGCTATAACAGCAGTAAAGCGCCGCTAAAACTAGCAGCGTTTTACCGCTAACGCCCTGCCCGCCCCAGTGTGAAAGGGCTCTAACCCAGCACAGAATATTGGGATAATGTGTAAATACATATACAACTATAAAAAGGGGGAAAAAAAGAACAGCACTGAAAATATATCTTAACTTGCATCACTGACTCCAACCATATGGATGGGGTTCCCAAATCCGCTATGAACTCATAACAAGCACAGGTGGCAGGGACTAGAAAGGCTTCAAAGGAAACTCACTGCGGTGTAATGCAACACATTTTATTGATACAAAACAAAGTGTCAATTTCAAAAGAACACATTGGCTACAAGCTTCACCAAACCACAATTTAGTTCCGGTTCACACTGCTGCGATTCGGGAACCCTGCAAATCCACTGTGGGTTCCCGCATCACATGGTTCCTGGCGGCAGTTCACACTGCCATATGTGAACTGCGGGGAGTGTCAATACAAAGCTAATGACACCCCCAAGTCAGTTTGCAGATCACACTGTGAACTGCAAACTCGCATAGAAATCCGATCGCATGGGTGTGAACACCCAATGCGATCCGATTCTGCTGTGGACCAAAAATTTTGAGTTTGTTCCGAATGTGATGCAATTTCAGCCATACTATCTGTATGGCTGAAATCACATCGCATAGAGATCGCATGTGATTCACACTGCAGTGCGGAGCGAATCACATCCGATCTTCGGGATTGCAGCAGTGTGAACCGGCACTAAAACATCATGACAACATTGCCAGGATGTAGTTAAAAACAGCCCAGACATACTGAGCACACACATTCTCAGGCAGTATAATAATCCTAGAGATCTAGCATTAGCTGGACATCTCTTATCTACCAGTTGGGAAAGTCCATTGATATGGTCAAGATAATTCAAAAAAATGTGCAGGGAAAAATTCCAGGCTGAAAAAATAGGTTAGAACAGTGGACTATATTTCTAAGGACATCCAGAGTTAAATATACAGTATTTCACAAAAGTGAGTACACCCCTCACATTTTTGTAAATATTTTATTATATATTTTCATGTGACAACACTGAAGAAATGACACTTTGCTACTATGTAAAATAGTGAGTGTACAGCTTATATAACAGTGTACATTTGCTGCCCACTCAAAATAACTCAACACATTAATGTCTAAACCGCTGGCAACAAAAGTGAGTACACCCCTAAGTGTAAATGTCCAAACTGGGCCCAATTAGCCATTTTCTCTCCCCGGTGTCATATGACTCGTTAGTGCTACAAGGTCTCAGGTGTGAATGGGGAGCAGGTGTGTTAAATTTGTTGTTATCACTCTCACTCTCTCATACCGGTCACTGGAAGTTCAACATGGCACCTCATGGCAAAGAACTCTCTGAGGATCTGAAAAAAAGAAACTGAGCTGCAGCACGGTGGCCAAGACCATACAGCGGTTTAACAGGACAGATTCCACTCAGAACAGGCCTACCCATGGTCGTCCAAAAAAGTTGAGTGCACATGCTCAGCGTCATATACAGAAGTTGTCTTTGGTAAATAGATGTATGAGGGGTGCATTGCTGCAGAGGTTGAAGGGGTGGGGGTCAGCCTGTCAGTGCTCAGACCATACACCGCACACTGCATCAAATTGGTCTGCATGGCTGTCGTCCCAGAAGGAAGCCTCTTCTAAAGATGATGCACAAGAAAGCCTGCAAACAGTTTGCTGAAGACAAGCTGACAAAGGACATGAATTACTGGAACCATGTCATGTGGTCTGATGGGACCAAGATAAACTTATTTGGTTCAGATGGCATCAAGCGTGTGTGGCGGCAACCAGGTGAGGAGTACTAAGACAAGTGGGTCTTGTCTACAGTCAAGCATGGTGGTGGGAGTGTCATGGTCTATGGCTGCATGAGTGCTGCTGGCACTGGGGAGCTACAGTTCATTGAGGGAACCATGAATGCCAACATGAACTGTGACATATTAAAGCAGAGCATGATCCCCTCCCTTCGGAGATTGGACCGCAAGGCAGTATTCCAACATGATAACGACCCCAAACACACCTTCAAGAAGACCACTGCCTTGCTAAAAACGCTGAGGGTAAAATTGATGGACCGGCCAAGCATGTCTTCAGACCTAAATCCTATTGAGCATCTGTGGGGCATCCTCAAATGGAGGGTGGAGGAGCGCAAGGTCTCTAACATCGACCAGCTCTGTGATGTCATCATGGAAGAGTGGAAGAGGACTCCAGTGGCAATCTGTGAAGCTCTGGTGAACTCCATGCCCAAGAGGGTTAAGGCAGTTCTAGAAAATAATGGTGGCTGCACAAAATATTGACACTTTGGGCAATTTGGACATTTTTGCTTAGGGTTGTACTCATTTTTGTTGCCAGCGGTTTAGACATTAATGGCTGAGTGTTGTGTAATTTTGAAGGGACAGCTAATTTACAATGTTATACAAGCTGTACACTCACTACTTTACATTGTAAAAGTGTCATTTCTTCAGTGTTCTCACATGAAAAGTTATAATAAAATATTTACAAAAATATGTACTCACTTTTGTGAGATACTGTAGTGTGCTATGAGCTCAAGGGATCGAGGTCTGCATAATCAGATGCATGGATAAGTATAATCCAGTTACAAGCATGTATCAGGGGGCAACACTGACAGTCAGGAACGATAAAGTTGCAAAACACTCACGGTACTGCAATATCTGTCAGAGAGATGTAGTATGTGGGGACCTCACTCAGGCTTTAAATCTGTCAGCAGTCCATCCATGGGTTAGAACGGACCTCCTGTCCCATAAGGGGAACTCATTGCAGCAGTAGTCCATAGTAGTCCATAGTCCATCCAGGACCCATGGTGTATAATTACTGTCCTGCTCCAGTAATGCAAGCCACCTGCTGTGCTGATCCCTCTCACGGAGCTGAACAGTCACATCCAGTGTATAACATTCCATTGTTGCCTGCTCCAATAGGAGCAGTGCGGTGCAGCATAGGGAATGTAGAGCCACGCTAGAAGTCAGGAAGCCGGGTTACATGATGAGACCCCCCTATGCATTTCGTTCACACTATGGTCACGTGAGCTTCTTCAGGATACAGTGGTTGTCTAATTGTGGGCTTTTATTGTGTATGGGTACTCCTCCCTCTGTGAATTTTAACCAAGTATACTACTGCCTATTTTCTCTACATCATATAAAGGCAAGTAAAAATATAGCTGTATTTTTAATCTGGGTTAAAGCTTCTAGGTATTAACCATTACAGGTTCATCTAATCTAAGCCTGTTATCCAGTCATTCATTTGACTACGTCAGTCAACATTTAGCAGGGAGCTCACCTCAAAGCCTAGATCGTAGACCCCTTAGACTAAGAGATGTACATTACTGTCGTGGGCATTGGTGAGATTACGGTTCCAGGAAAACTTGCAAACTGAATTCTGTATTTAACCCCTTAGGAATCATTGTATTTAAACAATAGATCCATTCTTTTTCCTTTTTCAATAGGAGCATATCATAATCATCCCTCACAGGGTGAGGGAAAAAAACCCCTTCAAGTCCATCGGGGGAGGAGCCATGGACAGCCTCAAAGTGTTGGGCAATGTGGTTCTTATCCTGATTTTTCTTATTGATGTTTATTGTAGTGTTTTTACCTGCATTCCTAATACTGCTCAGCTGTTCCCCTATACGTATACGCAGCTAATGCTTGGTCTTTCCAACATACATTTTCTTACAGGGACATTGCAAGATGTACAGCACCCTTGAAGTACTGCAATTAATAAATTGCCTAATGCTGTATGTCCTGGTCCCATCAGAATCCATAAAGCTGTCAGTGCATTCAACTACCTGGCATATGTGGCAGTGGCTGCAAGGAAACATACCATTGGGGTGGGGGATGTCTGTCAACCAATTTGAAGGTGGAGAAGGTACAAACTCAGAATGCACCAGGTTATCTTTCAAAGCCCTGGCTCTCCTGGATACCAGCAGGGGCCTTGGACCCACAATCTAAGACAACTCGGGAGATTGGGTTAAAACATGCCAGTGTTCACCTAATACCTGGCAGACATCATCCCATTGTGACCCATATCGGGTGATAATCTGTACTAGTAAAAGACCAAGTGTCAGCTGCGTATACGTATAGGGGAATACCTGAGCAGTATTAGGAATGAAGGTAAAAACACCACCAAAAACATCAATAGGAAAAATCAGGAAAATAACCCCATTGCCCAACACTTTGAGGCTGTCCATGGCTTCTGCCCCGATGGACTTAGGGTGAAGGGATTTTTGCCCTCCCCTGTCCAGCCGGAGGGGTGATTATAATACGGTCCTGTTGAAAAAGGAAAAAGGATGGATCTATTGTTTAGATACAATGATTCCTAAGGAGTTAAATACAGAACTCAGTTTGCAAGTTTTCCTGGAACCGTATTCTCACCAATGCCCACGATAGTGATGTACATCTCTTAGTTTAAGGCAGTGGTTCTCAACTCCTGTCCTCAGGACCCCCTAACAGGCCAGATTTTAAGTATTACCTTGTGGAGATGCAGACTAGAATACTGCAATTACTGAGCAGCAAATGATATCACCTGTGACATATTTCAGTTATCGTGCAAACCTGGCCTGTTGGTGGGTCCTGAGGACAGGAGTTGAAAACCACTGGTTTAAAGGGTCTGTGTACAATTAGAGTTCCCCTTTAGGTTATGATCTGGGCTTTGAGATGAGCTCCCTACTAAAAGTTGACTGACTTAGTCAAATGAATGACTGGATAACAGGCTTAGATTAGATGAACCTGTAATGGTTAATACCTGGAAGTTTTAACCCAGATTAAAAATACAGCTATATTTGTACTTGTCTTTACAGGATGTAGAGAAAATAGACCGTGGTCTACTGAGGGATAAAATTCACAGAGGGAGGAGTACCCCTACCCAATAAAAGCCCGTAATTAGACAACCACTGTGTTCTGAAGAAGCTCAAGTGACCATAGTGTGAGCAAAATGTTGGAGCAGGCAACAATGGGATGTTAAACACTGGACGTGACTGTTCAGCTCTGTGAGAGGGATCAGCTCAACAGGTGGCTTGTATTACTGGAACAGGACGGCAATTATACACCACGGGTCCTGGATGAACTATGGACTACTGCTGCAATGTGGGTAAGATCCCTTGATGGGACAGGAGGTCTGGTCTACTGAACCCATGAGTATCTTCTGGGTGGACTGCTGATATCTTTAAAGTGTGAGTGAGATCTCCACAGGGAAACTAGACCCCCCACATACTACATCTCTCTGACAGATACTGCAGTACCGTGAGTGTTTTGCGACTTTATCGTTCCTGACTCTCAGTGTTGCCCCTGATACAGTATACATCCCTCACATTTTTGTAAATATTTTATTATATATTTTCATGTGACAACATTGAAGAAATGACTGGGCTGAATGTCAGTGTTGCCTCCTAATACATGCTTGTAACTGGATTATACTTACCCATGCATGTGATTATGCAGAACTCGATCCCATGAGCTCATAACACACTACAGTATTTCACAAAAGTGAGTACATTCCTCACATTTTTGTAAATATTTTATAATATCTTTTCATGTGAGAACACTGAAGAAATTACACTTTGCTACAATGTAAAGTAGTGAGTGTACAGCTTATATAACAGTGTAAAAATGCTGTCCCCTCAAAATAACTCAACACACAGCCATTAATGTCTATACCGCTGGCAACAAAAGTGAGTACACCCCTAAGTGAAAATGTACAAATTGGGCCCAAAGTATCAATATTTTGTGTGGCCACCATTATTTTCCAGCGCTGCCTTAACCCTCTTGGGCATGGAGTTCACCAGAGCTCTACAGGTTGCCACTGGAGTCCTCTTCTACTTCTCCATGATGACATCACAGAGCTGGTGGATGTTAGAAACTTTGCACTCCTCCACCTTCCATTTGAGGATGTCCCACAGATGCTCAATAGGGTTTAGGTCTGGAGACATGCTTAGTCAGTCCATCACCTTAATCCTCAGCTTCTTTAGCAAGGCAGTGGTCATCTTGGAGGTGTGTTTGGGATCATTATCATGTTGGAATACGGCCCAGATTCCGAAAGGAGGGGATCGTGCTCTGCTTCAGGATGTCACAGTACATGTTGGCATTCATGGTTTCGTCAATGAACTGTAGCTCCCCAGTGCCGACAGCACTCATGCAAGCCCAAACCATGACACTCCCACCACCATGCTTGACTGTAGGCAAGACACACTTGTCTTTGTACTGCTCAGCTGAACCGAATAAGTTTATCTTGGTTTCATCAGACCACAGTCCAGTAATCCATGTCCTTAGTCTGCTTGTCTTCAGCAAACTGTTTGCGGGCTCTTTCTTGTGCATCATCTTTAGAAGAGGCTTCCTTCTGGGATGAAGCTATGCAGACTAATTTGATGCAATGTGTGGTGTATGGTCTGAGTACTGACAGGCTGACCCCACCCCTTCAACCTCTGCAGCAATGCTGGCAGCACTCATAAGTCTCCCAAAGACAACCTCTGGATATAACGCTGAGCATGTGCACTCAACTTCTTTGGTCAACCATGGCGAGGCCTGTTCTGAGTGGAACCTGTCCTGTTAAACTGCTGTATGGTCTTGCTGCAGCTCAGTTTCAGGGTCTTGGCAAACTTCTTTAGCCTAGGCCATATTTATGTAGAATAACAATTCTTTTTTTCAGATCCTCAGAGAGTTCTTTACCATTAGGTGCCATGTTGAACTTCCAGTGACCAGTATGAGAGAGTGAGAGCGATAAGACCAAATTTAACACACCTGCTCCCCATTCACACATCTGACACCTTGTAACACTAACGAGCCACATGACACCAGTGAGGGAAAATGTCTAATTGGGCCCAATTTTTTTTCATTTAGGGGGGGAACTCACTTTTGTTGCCAGCGGTTTAGACATTAATGGCTGTGTGCTGAGTTATTTTGAGTGGACAGCAAATTTACACTGTTATACAAGCTGTACACTCACTACTTTACATTGTAGCAAAGTGTAATTTCTTCAGTGTTGTCACATAAAAAGATATAATAAAATATTTACAAAAATGCGAGGGGTGTACTCACTTTTGTGATATACTGTATATGCTTGTAACTGAATTATACTTATGCATGTATCTGATTATGCAGACCTCGATCCCTTGAGTTCATAACAAACTATATTCCACTCTGGATGTCATCAGAAATATAGTCCTCTGTTCTAACCTATTTTTTCAACCTGGAATTTTTTCCTGTACATTTTTTTGAATTAACTTGACCATAGCAATGGACTTTCCTAACTGGTAGATAAGGGATGTCCAGCTAATGCTAGATAAGCCCAGGCTGTTTTTAACTAAACCCTGGCAACGTTGTCATGATGTTTTAATTGTGGTTTGGTAAAGGTTGTAGCCAATGTGTTCTTTTGAAATTGACACTTTTGTATCAATAAAATGTGCTGCATTAGGCTCGGTTCACACTTAGGCGATCCGACTTCGGGGGAGACTTTGCTAGGCAATTTGAACGAGACTTCAGACGCGACTTCAGAGCGACTTTGGGTGACTTACAACGTGACTTCATGCAAGGCGACTTTGCCTGTGGCCAATCAGAGAAGGGAGGGAGGGGGTTGCCTTCAAAAATGATTTTCTTTTTCCTGTAAAGTCGCTTCAATATAGACGGGGGATCCGACTTGGAGGCGACTTCCATTGAATTCTATGGGCACAAGTCAGTTAGAAGTCACCTTGAAGTAGCACAGGAACTTTTTTCTGAAGTCGCCTTGAAGTCAGAGTGACTTCAGTAGTGTATATTAAGATGGCTCCCATTTATTTCAATGGGATTTCGGATGTCAAGCGACTTGAAGCAACTTGGGGTGACACAAGTCGAATGGCAAGTCGCCTATGTGTGACCCGAGCCTTACACCGCAGTGAGTTTTCTTTGAAGCCTTTTTAGTCCTTGCCACATATGTGCAGACACCCCTTTGCTTGTTATAATGTGTAAATAACATTATTTGAGATGACTATCACTACTGATATTGGGGTGGGGGGAGACCAAGGCCGACAATTATATAGTGAAAATCCACCTCTTATCTTCCATCTCCTATTGGCATGTGCCTACTGTGCAGATAGTAAAAATGTGACCCTTGTTGTGGCCCTTTATTACCCCCTAGTAAGTCAAAAGGCCCTGGTGTTAAGCATTGCGAATCAGGTGAAGGACAGAACAAGTATAATCCCTGGAGTTCAGAGCTGCCATTGTGGTTACTATGTATCATCCGGGAAATCTTCTTGCTTCTGGCCCTTCTGGCCCTCTGGCTGTTGTGGCAGTTTGTATACTGAGTGCCCATTGTCTGTTCCCCTCACCGGTCTGTATTGTAAATTGTTCTCCTGTCTTGCTTTGTCTTGTTTTGTGCGGAGTGTGTTTGCAGTAAATAATGTCCTTAGAAACGCATAAGAATCAGTGCTGTACACTGGAGTGTTGTTGGTGCTTTTAGTGTGATCTGTCCATGGTGTCCTGAGAGTTCACAATGTTCTGTACGGTAGATGGATTTTCCTGAATTCTATAGAATATCTATCTTCCTATTTAAATCTCTCACTCCCCTTTTCTCTCTATATATCCCATTTATTTACAGTATATCCTTATTTTCTCCTCTCCCTCTCCTCTCACGTCTCCCCCTCACTTTTTTCTCTCAATTTCTCTTCTTTTCCTCTCCCCCCCCCATCTCTTCCCCCCCTCTCTTTTCCTCCCTTTCTTCCCCCTCTCTTTCTCTCCCCCGACTTCTTTGCCCCCTCCCTCTTCCTTCTCTCTCTCTCCCCCCAGTCTCTCTCCCCTTCTCCCCCCTCCCTTGGTCCCCCCTCTCGCTCTCCCCCCCCAACCCCTCTCTTTTTCAACCCCTCCCTCGCCTCCCTCTCTTCTCCCCCCCCCCACACACACTTTCTCTTTCTTTCCCCTCTCTCTTACATAACCCATAAAGACGTTCAGATGCATTATTTCTGACACTAGAGATGGAATGGGTGGAGTCTATAAGGGGTGGGGCTTATGAGAAGTGGGAGGGTTCAAAAAGGAAGGGCAGGGTCTTGCGCCTCACCATCTTAAAACTTCACCAGCCCCCACTGTGTTGCTGTTTATTTTTTAAATGAACCCCAACACATAAACACAACACAACTGCGGTATTGATGCAAGTCGCTTTTTTTGCGTTGACGCTCATCATTATTACAGTGTATTATTGTGAGACAAGGCCCTTAGAGTAGAAATTCAGCAGTAAACGCACTTCCCTTTTTTATACAGTATAGCCAGTTCAAACAAATTACTTCATTTGTCACAATCAATTTAATTAAAATAAAAAAAACTATAAATTAATTAGATCAAGATTCAACAGCAAACCTCTTTTGATGTTTTTTATTTCTTTTTGAAAGCTTAATAAGTTGGTGGGCCTGTTTTCAGAGTTAATCGATTGTAAAAATTTTATATAATGACTTTCAGGTATATTCCGCTTGCATTTGACCTCTGTATGACATGTTTTTGATCCTCTAAATTGCTTTAAGGCTCATTCACACCAGTAAGTGCACTGAAAGTATAGCCACTGGGGCGTGCTGGGAGGAACAGTGATGGTTCACCAAACCTAGCGCTTCGTACGGTTTACTTTTTTTTCTTCTTTTTTGTTACATTACTGAAATGTTACCAGTGACATTTCGTTCAGTTCTGTTTATTGCAGCAGCGTTGCAATGTTCTAGTTTGTTTTGCAACATGTTGCATGCAGTTCTTTCTTCAGCGTACACCACTACAATGCAATGGTAATAACTGGTTTGATAAAAAACAAGGCAAATTGCCATGTCTTTGTGTTGGGACCAGCGGTGACTGGTGCTCCATCTACATCTACCCCCCCTCCCCAGTCGCTCCAGCCCACCACCCCCCCAGTCGCCGATCGATCAGCATTTACCCCATCCAGGTCGCAGCTCCCTCCCAGCCAATCGGTTCTTCGGACTCCCAGCCAATGGGGTCTTAGGACTCCCGGCCAATCGGGTCTCAGGACCTACTTCCTGATTGGCTGAGAGTAGAAACAGGAAGACATTTGCAATATTAATTTGCTAATGGCACACAACTAGATGGGCTCAGGGCGCAGTGCTCTGGGCCCCAAGCTTACCCTTTTTTGAAGCCAATCTAATCATGTGCTTCAAAAAAAAAAAACATTGAAATACATGCGTCTGGCACCCTGCATGTAGATTAGGGGCCGGGTGCATGGATTAAGGGGACTGCACCCCTTATGGATGGGCCACCACTGGTTGGGACTGCGTCGGACAAGACTGTCCAGAGTAGCCCAACACAGATGGTGTGAACAGGCCCTCTAGCTGCTTTTTCCTTCCCATTGAGTTGTATGGAGAGGGAAATTGTTTTAACTCAACAAAAGTCATGTACCTAAGCACAAAAATTCAAAATATAAAACAGAAATAGGTGGATCCTTTGTGTCACCAGCAGACAACACAGGCCTTAGCAATGTCTGCAATGTTTGGGGCATTAGTAGCCTATTCGTTTCAATGGGTTGTCTTAATGCAACTCACATTAACGCACCACAAATGTGTAAAAAAGTCAGTTCTCTCTTTAAGGCCTACCTCCATGCTTACTTTTACTTCAAATCGTTTATTTGGACCAAGCTGGCCCAAATCAACCATCTGCTCGGGCTAGCTTACACTAGTAGTTGAGCTGCATTTTTACCTCCCCAATGGCTCCCCTTTAACTGCAGAAGCAGCAGTCATAGGTGCACAGATGTTGCAGGCACAATGGTTTGCTTTACAGCCATGGCAAGAAGTATAGCCCCTGTTGCTTTCAGCAGACATAGCGCCCACCGAGCACGAGCCATTCAAGTGAATAGGTGTTAGAAGAAGACTGTGCTGAGGACTTGTTTGCAGTTTGTTGTGCTTTCCTCGCACTCCCAGAGGAGGCGGCGCCGGACAGCTCTATTTAAACAGTGTGCACCCTGTAGCAAATGCTGTCTGTTCTACAGCGTGTTAGTGAGTTCCTGTGACCTGTTTTTCCAGTCTTCCTGTATCTGTGACACGGCTTGCCTGACCTCTGATTGAACTCTGCCTGTACCGACCCTCTGCCTGCCTACGACCACGTCTCTGCCTAACCCTCTTGTACCTCAGCCGCCCGCCTGTTAACGACCCTGCCTGCACCCAACGACCCGCTTGCCTGCTCCCTTGTACCGCACTAGCCTCCCTAATACCGACCTGGCCTGCATCACCACTCTTCTGTCCGCACAAGCTCCTGGAGGATCTTCACAACACCATCTGCATCCGCACCAGCCCTCGTGCCTCCCTGTGCTCCGGAATCTCCTGTTTCCTCTATCAGGGGTTCCCGAGCCAGGGCCGTAAGAGAGGTTGCCCTCTGCACAACCAGACTCCATCACCAGGTACATGACAATAGGGCTGCTCAGCAAGCACCCCGCAACTGTGTGCAATGCACGTAGTTGCATCGAACCACTGTAGGATTCAAGGAGTTAAAGCAGGCACTGAGGAGGCTATACAATGCTATACAAAGCGGACATCATTGATGATGAAACGCATTGGAATTGACCCACATGGACGACATTGCGTATGCTAAGCCGATACTCACGGCTTTCCTTTCGTAGTCTGATAGTCTGCTGGGATATATTACTTCTGCTTTTATACAAGAATGTCGAAGGTACTTCTTATACATTTTAAATAAAGTGATTGGAATGTAAACAGGCTTCACTATGCTTGGCTTTTTTTCCTATATTTAACCTGATCGGAGCTGTTATAGAGTGGCCACCACCTTCCTTGATGCCGGTTTACCACACGCTTCTATGACCATTATAATTAATGGTCCACATTATTTGATAAGAGGCGTACGGTAATTGTTGGTGTATGGTGGTGGAGATCGTCTATCAACTTTACCTACAATTTTTTGCACTCTATGGATGCTTTTACTGGTTTCAGTACGATATAGGACTTTAGTTTCCATTGACACATACACTATCTCACAAAAGTGAGTACACCCCTCACATTTTTGTAAATATTTTATATCTTTTCATGTGACAACACTGAAGAAATGACTCTTCAATGTAAAGTAGTGAGTGTACAGCTTGTTTAAAAGTGTAAATTTGCTGTCCCCTTAAAATAATTCAACATACAGCCATTAATATCTAAACCGCTCGCAACAAAAGTGAGCACACTACTAAATGAAAATGTCCAGATTGGGCCCAATTAGCCATTTTCCCTCCCCGGTGTCATGTGATTCGTTAGTTTTACAAGGTCTCAGGTGTAAATGGGGAGCAGGTGTGTTAAATTTGGTGGTTATCGCTCTCACTCTCTCATACTGGTCACTGGAAGTTCAACATGGCACCTCATGGCAAAGAATTCTCTGGGAATCTGAAAAAAAGAATTGTCGCTCTACATAAAGCTTGCCTAGGCTATAAGAAGATTGCCGAGACCCTGAAAATCAGCTGCAGCACGGTGGCCAGGACCATACAGTGGTTTAACAGGGCAGGTTCCACTCAGAACAGGCCTCGCCATGGTCAACCAAAGATGTTGATGCACATGCTCAGCGTCATATCCAGAGGTTGTCTTTGGGAAATAGACGTATGAGTGCTGCCAGCATTGTTGCAGAGTTTGAAGCGGTGGAGGGTCAGCCTGTCAGTTCTCAGACCATACGCCGCACACTGCATAAAATTGGTCTGCATGGCTGTCATCCCAGAAGGAAGCCTCTTCTAAAGATGATGCACACGAAAGAAAGAAAGAAACAATTTGCTGAAGACAAGCAGACTAAGGACATGGATTACTGGAACCATGTCCTGTGGTCAAGATAAACTTATTTTTTCTTGCACATTTATGATTTTTAGAGCTGCTTTTATATATTTTTTGAATGCCTGCTCTCTGTCTGTCAAATGCTCTCTAAAAAGCGGTCTGAAAGAGATCTCTTCAGAGATCAAAGCACATGCAAATTACCCTTTCGGGTACTCAAACAGCCACGGGTGCTGATGCTGATGCTTAATAAAATAGCTGGTAGTGCAGGTTAACAAAATAATAAACAAAATGAAATAAAACAATAAAGTGGTACAAATAATATCATAATTTATGTCCCTGAGGATGTCCCTAGAATAAACGAAACACGCAGAGGGAGGGGCTATGACACCATTACACCCGCTGGTGTATCCCAGTGGGTGTGAGCTTTTGTTAACCTGAGAGGCTTAATTGTGCTTTCTGGACAGCCAGCGGAGGACCTGGTAGGCGTGGAGGTTTTTCCAATACCCTGGTGTGATTTGTATTTGATGTATCCTGCACTAGTGATCTCTTATAATCTGGAGATCCTGGGTATCTGGTAAGGGAAAACATATATCTATGTTGGGGGTGGTTGGACCGAGCTCCTGTTTACAACAGTGCGATTTGTTAGTTCCAAAGCACATGACAAGTTGCGCCTCATTGCCTGCAATGGAACCGTTCAAATCTGTGTGGCTCATGATACGGCGACTTTGAAAAAGGTTGCTGCGGTACTTTTTTCCAATTTCACTGTAACTTGTTTGACTTCTGTTAAATGAAGTCCCAAGCTGCAGTGAAATTGGATGTACACGTCACAGTGATGTGCGACTTTGAAATCGTGCTGAAGTAGCATGATTTCAAAGCCACATCGGTGTGAACCAGGGCTAAAACACGTGGAACTGTAGCATTTCATTTTCACACAAGATTCTACATCGGCCCCTGAAATATTCTTTTGGGAGTAGACTTTCATTTTCACACAGTTTGTTTATATTGGCCTCTAGTGGAGCCCTATATATCCCTATCTATTATATCATTGTTTGACTTATATTGAATATGTCTTACCACTTTATTGTGGGTTTTATTTATTGATACTGATATTATTTGTATCACTTTATTGTTTTCATCCATTGTGATTTTTATGGTCAGAGGTTTTGCGCACACTTTTTGTTTACTATTTTGTTTTATTCCTGTATCTGGAACATAGTGTGCAGCATTACCCTCTAGCACCGAGCATATAATTATTTGGTGGTTTATTAGTGCAGGTTAACAGTGTTTTCTCTTGTATGGCTTATGAGATGAATGGGAGAAAACTAGCTGTGTGTGGCTAGCTTACATGCCAGGGAGAATCAATGTAATTGTAACATACAGTGGTGAACACTAGGGGGCAATAAAAGCTTTTTCTGTTGAAATACATCCAAATGTATCCTATTTACAGTACTTTGGCTCCTGTGTCTAGTTGGAATTTGATGTGCTTTGCATTTTTTTCAAACTGTAACTGAAAACATTAGTAAGCTAAGGCTGCCCACATATGGATTGTGTTTTTTTTTTTTGATCAGTCAGCCAGCTGATCAGAAAAGAAATGATAATGATTTTCAAGGTGGATGAGGAAATTCTGAGTGCTGCCCTATTATGTTCTGATAGCAGGGACTTACCCATTATCAGAATACACCACACGTGTCAAACACAAGGCCTGTGGACCAAATCCGGCCCTTCGGGCCATTTTATGTGGCCCTCGCACCTTTCCTGCAGCTGTGGAGAGGCTTGTCTCTGCCCTCCTGTCTTAGCAGTTGACAGAGAGGAGGACAGAACTCCTCCTACAGATCCTGAGCCTCTCTGTCTAGCCACAGCACCCCCTTTTCTCTGCCTCCCCTGGTCTCAGCATTCAGCAGACTCTGGCCCTCCTCCAGACCCAGCACTTTCTGCTTTCCATCTCTGCCCCAGCTTCTTCCTAGCAGCAGAACAAGGTAAGAGCGGTGTACTGTGACATAATGGAGGGTCAGGACTCTTGACTTATGATGGTGGAGGGCTCTTGACATCTGATGTAAGGGGGGTGGGGTGCTCTGGACATCTAGTCTTACAGATGCAAGCGGTCCTTTGAGGGCAATCATAATGCTGATGGCCCACAATGAAATTTAATTGACACGCCTGGAATACACTGATCAGTGCTGCAGCTAATTGGCAAAATTTTCCAACAAGTCCATTTGAGGGCACTTGGTCCTCAGATTGTCTTCTCCCGAACAGGAACAGCCATAGATATATAGAAATTTGGACGTTCCCTCCTGAACTGAACAAATTTTGATCCATCTGTAGCGCTGCCCTCGTGAGGGTCACTAGTTAAATCAGTACCCCACTGGTTGCCCTGACCTTGCAAGTCCTCCACCACCTCTGACACCCTGGGTTCAGACATTTTCTCTTTCTTCAAAATGACAAGAAAATAGGTACACCAAAAAGTGATTAAACCAATTAGCTTGTTTACTTTAGTAAGATGGAAAATATTTGAAAGTTCAACACCAGTTTACAGTTTAGAATGGTATCTCTTGTAGAAAAGTCATCAATAACTATATGGCAATTACATATTAATATAAAACAATCAACAGTGAAGACTATAATCTTTGTACATAGCCTATGCGAACAAGTAACAGGAGGGCAGAGGAATGGCTCTTATTTGTGTCAGACCCCTCTCTCCTGCTCCTCAACACACAGATGCAGAAACAGTAAATACAATGTTAGAACCTTTGGCAGTAAGAAACTGTATTGCAACTCAAACGGCTCTTTAAGAGAGTTCTTGGTGAATTGTAGCTCTATGAGTCTAGTAGGAACAAATCCCTGCAGTGGGGAGGGAGGTGAGAAGTAGTCCGGGATTAACTGTGAGGCAATCCTGTTAATCTTCAGCTAGCCCTTGAAAACAATTGCATAAATCGCAGAGCAAAGCAACCTGAATTAATTGGTTAGGAATAAACAAAGAAGCAAATCTTCCTGTGTTGAACAAACTGTAGATGGAGGCACAGTGATCACTGATTTAAAGATGTTGGAACCACAAGTAGAAGCAGGGTAATATGAGGTAAAGCTGTCTGTATACAGTGTCTATGATATTTGGCCTAGGTCCTTAGCACTAAGGATGATAAACTGTGCAGGAGACAATGATGTCTATATACAGTGTCTATAAGGTTGGGCATATTGCCCGCTCACCACACTGGAACAAGAGACGATAATGACAATGATGAGGATGGCTCCCTCTCAGGAACGTGGCTCAGGGGATGGTGTCCTACCTCCACCGCACTGTGCTATGGCTTACCCAGATACAATGTGACCGCATGATAGATGGATTAGGAGAGGCCTAAAGGGCTGCTGCCGGACAGCCAAGGCGTGCTGTCCGCAGATGACCCTCTGAATATCCACTGGATGGTTCTGCTGGCGCAGGCCGCGATTCAGCTGCAGCATACACCGTCACAGAATCCCTGCACTCAGATCCACACCGTGGTCCCAAGAGAGCGCACCAGGCCTCAATCCATTCCTCTTATAGACTCTCCCAGCAGTCTGTTCTTCACCCATCAGCGCTCTGGTAGTTGTAACTCCTAGTGATTCAGCTAGAGGGAAATCCCATGAATTTGGACTACATGTCCCAAGATGCTTTGCTCTGCCTTGTCTGTATTAAGGAGGTAACAGGTCAGCGTTCAACTCAGTACTAGAGGGAAACGGCTCCCAAACGACAAAGCCACACAATGTCTCCTGATTGCAGGAAGATATATATATATATATATATATATATATCCAGCTCCTGGCTACACATCTATGGCCAGCTTTGTTGAATCAACAATGGATGTTGCATAAATATCCTACACATTTTGAGAATACACCTTAGTGATTACTCTTTCTGTATTTTGGCAACTTTCAGCATTTGAAGACAGTTTGGGTGTTTTGGATTCTTTCTCTCACTGTGGATGTTTGGTGGATATAGAAGTTGATCTACCGGTCTCTGCTGAACCTGCCAAATTTCAGATCATGTATGTTTGGCTTAATTACCGTATATACTCGGGTATAAGCCGAGTTTTTCAGCACATTTTTTGTGCTGAAAAAGACCCCCCTCGGCTTAGTCAGTGTCTGTGGGTGATCAGTAGTTTCACATTAAACAGAGCCGTGCTGCTTCAAAGAGCCGTTCTGTGCTTGTAACTTACGACTTTCAACGGTTTTATGTCTTTCTCATTAGTGATTCCACATAAGAGTTTTACACATCCTATAAATACGTTGTAGGTAACAACTAAGTTGTTTCGACCGGTATCTACACATCGGTCCTCGACCTATATATATATATATATATA
>BLSH010004717.1:295312-306486 GCA_018402905.1 Glandirana rugosa
CCAACGACTTGCAATCGAAGTAAGTTTTGACGATAAACATTTCTTTGTTTCGACCATGATTCCTCCACCGAGATCACACTTGGGTATAAAAGGGAGTGACTAAATGTGGGTTATGGATCTGACTTCCACTTTCTTTTAGAAAAGTTACACCTGTGTATATCGTCATTTTGATATAATTCGGGAAGGGGTGAGACAGGTGTTGATTTTATTTTTCAAAACAGACCTCAAATCGACATCCATCGATGACTTGTTATTCTCAATTTTCCTGACAATGAGATTTAATAAAAGATCAAACATTACATATAACCATCACGTATCGTCTGGAAATCCATCGTCGTGAGACGTATCCTCCTACCTATGATTCCTTTTTTCCAACATGATGTCGTGATGGAAACTTTCCTCCCCATTCGAAATCAAAATACCCATATTTTCTTTCACCTTCAGTCTAGGTATTGGGTGTAAATCAGTGAGGGAAAATATGGGTTCACACTAGAGCCACCTCCTTAGTACCAGCTTTGTTTCTTTACAAATAGCAGTTTTGAATGAAGCTAACGTTCAGCAACCTCGAGCCAAGAGCTTGATTTTGCAGTTGCGCCACAGTCCGATTGACTTGAATGGGCAAGTTTGACAGGTGGTGCCACCTGTCAACTCAACAAGCGGTGGCAGGTGTACAGTCTTGTCTGGCTGTATATAGTTTTATGGTGGGTAGTCAAGAGGCAGCATTTAAATCGCAAGCTATCTCCACTCAAACCCCACTCTAAAAGTAAAAATGTTTTGACTGCGGTATTTCTATATAAAACTTCAGCTTTCATATACAGTACTTTCAAATAAATTATGACTACATGTTACACTGCACTAGCTTTGGTATTTGCATAATATTAATAATAATAATAATAGTAATAATAATAAAAACAATTATAAAAGTAAAAAACAGCTAAATAGCTTAAGTCCTTCAATACATCTTCTTAATACTGTTGTGAACACCACACACCTCTCAGGCAGTAAAAACTAAGCAGTGCAAAGATTTTATTCTTGTGGCCCCCAAAGATATCAAAAGAAGCCTTGTCAGACACCCTGTTCTGGAGAGAAATTTTGAGCGACCACTTCTGCCACTCCACGCTCTGTCCAGGAAAGCAGCCTATTATATTTCATATTCTATCATGTTAACACTACCTAAGCTGAGAACTCCTACCGAGACACATTAGATATAAGAAATACACAGCACTCCAAATTATATACAGTGGTGACTGTCTCGCTATGTGTACAAACACATTGCTCTTATTCACTTCAATGAACAACACTCTCCATGTTACAATTCTTCATACAAGGGGCCACCTTATTTAGCAGGCCACCCCAGTAACTAATCATTTTTTTGTGACAGCAACCAAAAAAATACATAAAAACATTTTGTCGTAATGTAAAAGGACATATAAGATTCTTTCCTGAGCAGTTTTCATCCTGACTTTCCCAAAACACTTCTTAGGATTCCTTCTACCATAACACTCAAATGGTAAGAGCAGCAACATGCATACCTGGAGTTTCAGTATTGTGCAAAAACAGCTGGGGGTTCCCCATACTGGTTTACTTATGTTCTTACTGGTTATAAAGACTTGTGTATAAATATAGCATTGAATACTGATGGACAAAGTTGGTTTTCTTTTTTCCAGTGTTTCCTGCACCATTACCCGATCCACTGGTATTTTTATTTCAGTTTAAGGTCATAGTTCTTTGGATGATTACTTAAGGCAACTAGTGACTGTATGAAATGCTGGTGTACATTAAAAGTAATTATTTTCAGCTCACTGCAGCATAAATGAAGGTTCTTATGAACCTTCTGAACAGTTTTCACATCTGATGCAATTAGATCTCCACTACATTCGTTAGTGGTTTGAAGTCTACATCCTGGATGAAGGTCCCGATAGCTCATAGAATAACACATAGGCATCGCTGCTCTTCACCTGGCTGGAAGACATTGCGGTAACCCTAAGAAGGAAAAGACAAAAATGTTAACTGTGTGTATAAAATGCTGCAATACAGAGTATTTTCTTGTTTTATGAGAAAATGTCTGTGTGCACAAACCTTTTACCATTCACACCTGGGAGTGGGGCCAATTGCAATTAAAGTTCAAGAGAAAAGAGGCAACACCACTCCAGGCAGAGAGTAATAGCAAATCAAGGAGGGTGCTAGCCCCTGCTCACCTCTGCCATACAACAATTCATAGAAAATGAAATGGCTACACACCAACACGTGCTGCAATGCTGATCCAAACTTCTTTATTGGCAGTATACCAGGTATAACGAGGAATAGATGTAGATGCGTTTCACACAGGTATGTGCTTGTTCACTACACAGCTATAACTACAAAACAGGTCGTTTAAAGTGGTTGTCAACTCTTGACAACCACTTTAACTTACAGGTAAGCCTATAATAAGGCTTACCTGTAGGTTCCCTGCATATCTCCTAAACCTGCATGGTTTAGGAGATATACAGAGCACTTGCATGTGCCGACATCATCGGGCACATGCGCAGTGCAGAAACGGCCTCCGTGCCGTTTCTTCACCGAGATTATCCTGCGATTGGCGGCTCCTGTACGCATGCATGGGAGTAACATCATGCGGCTCTGGCAAATCACAGAGCCGGAGTCCGTGGCCCCGGAAGGAAGAGGGGCAAAGATGGACAATACCTACTGTGGGGGCAGCGCGGGCTTCCAATGCAGGTAAGTGTCACATAATAGACTAGTATGCGATGCATACTAGCCCATTATGCTTTTATATTGCAGGGTAATAAGGAGGAACAAAGAGGAAGTAAAACCCATCAGTGTTTACTTCCTCTTTAAGTGCAATTCTGGAAAGGGAGTCACACCCAAACACACCTGGGTCGATTGATCTACCAATCAAGACAGTGTTAACCCACATAGAGTAAAACTATTGAATACAAAACATGAAGAAAACATTATGTGTCTAAAAACAACATAGACAAACATACAAATACGTGTAAATGCCCCAGGATAAAGTGTATGAAAATAATAACAAAAAAAAAAAAATTAAAAAGGAAAAGAGCATGATATACAAAAGACTAGACAATAAACATATCCTATCCAATGTCCAAATCACATTTCAAAGCAATATTGGTCTGTTCTAATAGGTGGAAAAGAAAAAATGTGTACTTTCCTCACCTGATGTATATCATTATAGGAAAAATTCTGACACTGCGATATATATACATACATTGATATGTGCGCACACATATTGGGATGAGCAATAGCGCAATGTGTATTGTTATATTAAATTATCCAAAACATGTTCAATGCTCAATTAACACAATGTATACTATCAGACTCGTGTATGTAAAAACGTGTGTATAAACACTGGGCAAAAAAAGCGGAATAAAAGAGAAACAAGTACTGTATATGCATGCCAATATATACATGTCTTTCTTGTGGAGGCAATGCCAAAGTCTCAAAACCAGGGACAAGAACCTTCATATATGGGGGCCAATCCTAGATCAACAAAGTAAAACCTAATGTGAATTTAGCTGAATAGGGCATCCCACACGTGAGAGACAAAAAAACAAAAAACAAAAAAACCAACAGGAAATGGCAAAAATCTAGAGAGGTAGTCACCACAAATGGGGGCGGAGATTCTATACAAAAACCGAGTGCAGCGGAAAGCATTACCCATACAGGTGCGTGAAGTATATAGTTTTAACAACACACACATATATGGAAAACCAGAGTGGAGATGACTAAAGTGTTTAATCATAATAATGAATTCTATCCTACTCAAAGTTTAAGCCAAAAGGTATGCGAGTTTTAAAATGAAAAATCCAAAAGAATTCTCGTCTGCATGACAGTTTAAAAACATCACCCGCCCTTTTAGGCATGTTAACCTTTTCCAAAACTTGTACCCCCACAGCTGAAATGTCACCACCGTGACATTGGTTAAAATGACGAGCAACATTTGTGGGTTGATTTTTAACTATACTGGAAAGGTGCTGATTAAATCTGTCCCAAAGACGTCTTGTAGTGCGTCCAATGTATTTAGACATTGCAGAGCTTGCATGTGATGATGTATATATGACATACTTGGTGTTGTACTTAAAAAATGCCTGTAATTTGTGTTCCCTAGCAACTGAGTATGAACATACTGTTTCAACTCCAATTGCAATTACCCGTGAAAAACTCAGCAGGGTTTCCTACAAATAGCTGTAGGTCATAAGCCCCATTCAAAGTAATGGAAGGCTGACAGTGCCCCCGCAGCCATTAGAGGCTGTGTGCATGTAATGGAACATGCATTGATTCCCTGGGAATGATCGGACCTGGACACAGGTGGTCTGTAAGCAAACGGCTGTAAGGGCTCACTCACACAGGCTTTGACAATAGGCAGATGGGTCACATTTTTAACGCTTCCCAAATGCCTATCAATGCCATACAGAATTGTTACAATAGGGAGCAGATGGAGGTGTTCACACTGCAGTGTTAGCATTGTATCACATTGTGGGGAGACAAAAATAACTCTGTCTGCAGAGTTTGGCAGGCATTGACGCTTTGCAACTGCCTCCATTCACTTCTACTGAAATGGACCACAACCGCACCTTAAACACACTGTAAACGTGTCTATGGTGTTTACAGTGCATTTACGGTGCGGTTGCAAAGCGTCAAATGTGATAATTTCCCATTTTAGCCTGGTTAAAAAACAACAAACAGGGCATTTGAGAAGTGTTTGTCTGACGCAACATGAACACCCATATAACACATCCTAAATGCTCATTAATGCTATAGGTACATTAGTGCGCTTTTAGGCTGCCTTAAAGAGGAAGTAAACCCTGATGGGTTTTACTTCCTCTTTATTACCCTGCAATGTAAAAGCATAATGGGCTAGTATGCATCGCATATTAGCCCATTATGTGGCACTTACCTGCATTGGAAGCCCGCAATGTTCCCGCTCCAGGCCACGTCCATCTTCTGCCCCTCTTCCTTCCAGGGCCTGTGATGTGACGTGTGATGTCCAAGGTGCGCCTGCCACAGTGAGCCCTGAGCAGTGAGCAGGGCTCACTGCGGCAGGTGCACCTTGGACATCACACGTTCGTTGGACAACTTAAGATACACTGCCCTTTCTTCCCTACTTTGGTAGGATCCCTACCGTACTACTCGCTTCCCCTTTGGGGTTGGATTTGGTTAGGAATGCGTTACCTGGCTACTCTATTGATCCTGATACTATGAGCCCTGTGGCATACTGGCACCCGGCTCATTGATTTCAAATTCTTTTACCTCCTGTAAGTCCAATTTGCGACCCGTGCACCCTACTGTAAGCCCAGTCAGCCCCCACCCTCTGAAATACGGGTATTTTCCTATCCACTACTTAATTTGGCTGTAGATCCTCTTAACCATTGTGTTGCTGATTTTGCATATTTCCCTGTATTTGGGAGTAAAATAAAGGGTTATTTGCAACCTGGCTACTTCCCTGAAGATCCCCCAGTATCCTGTATAATATGAGGATGTGTTTTTAATTATCTTGACCACTCACCCCTGAGGAAGATCTCTGATCAAACATCATCAAAACGCGTTGGGTCATCTTCTGCCACCGTTAGGCAGATCCAGTGGCCCCTTTTTAAGTGTTTTGTTATCCCCTCACGTGTGTGTTGTGGCATTTTGTTTACTACATGTCAAGACCTATTCCAATTTTGTCAATGTCTCTAATGTAAACCATCACTATGTTTGGGTGGTTTTTTAGATGTACCAATAAATGTTACTTTTTACACATGATATCTTGTTCTTGGTGAGTTGGTCTCCCCATTTAAAGTCCCAGAGGGGGTTTCTCTTGTGCTTCTACATACTATGTTCGGGATGGGGGTAGAATCGCTCTAACATTTTGGGGATGCAGCCGACAGCAATCTACATAAGCCCTGAAGTCAGAATCCTATTACCAAAATTAATATGATTTTTGAGAAATCCAAAAACGTTTTCCTTTATCCTAACGGGGACAACATCGGTCATCTTGTGGTGTCTTCTTTTAGGCAGGATTTGTTTTGGAGCTTAACCACTTCAATACCAGGCACTTAGAACACTGAGACCAATTTTCAGCTTTCAGCGCTGTTGCATTTTGAATGACAATTGCGCGGTTGTGCAACGCTGTACCCAAAGTTTTTATAATTTTGTTCCCACAAATAGAGCTTTCTTTTGGTGGTATTTCATCACCTCTGCGATTTTTATTTTTTGCACTACAAATAAAAAAAAACTGAAAATTCTGAAAAAAATAAAAGTTTTTCTTTGTTTCTGTCATAAAATCTTGTATAAGTAAATTTTCTCCTTCACTGATGGGCATTGATGTGGCTACACTGATGGGCACTGATGAGGCTACACTGACGGGCACTGATGAGGCAGTACTGATTGGCACTGATAATGTGGCACTGATGATGAGGCACATATAAGCAGCACTGATGGGCACTGATAGGCGGCACTGATAAGCAGCACTGACAGGCATTGATAGGTGGCACTTATATGCGGCACTGTTGGGCACTCAGGCAGCACTGATAGGTGGCACTGGGCACTGATAGGTGGCACTTGTGGGCACTGATAGGTGGTACTTGTGGGCACTGATATGTGGCACAGGTGGGCACTGATACATATAGCACTGTTAGGGATAGCACTGGCAGACATCACATATGAGCACAGTGCCATCCCTACAGTGCTTTGTATTCCTCTTACCTGGTGGTCTAGTGTGGGATCCCTGGTGGTCCCTGGGCGGCCTCCTGATTGTCTCCCTGGTGGTCCATGGGTGGCCTCCTGATGGTGGTCCCTGGGGGGGTCTTCCTGGTGGTCGTGGCCGGCTCCCTGGTGGTCCAGTGTGACAATCCTGAGGGGGGCTGCACTGATAAACGTTCAGCACAGCCCCCCGTCAGGAGAGCAGCCGATCAGCTCTCCACTGCTCAGGTCTGCAGACTGTTTACACTGTGATCAGTCATGATTGGTTACGGCTGATCACATGGTAAAAAGCTACCGATGGAAGCCTTTTACCTCGATCGGTAATGCGGTGGGTCAGACTGACCCACGGCACCACCGATCGCCGCTGATTTTCTGGCCATGCCTTCATGGGGGGACTCCATGGCGAAACAGCATCTTTAGTTAAGTATTCTTGTCATATTTTCTTTATCTTTGTCCATCATTAGTTTTAATAAATGTTATACTTATAAGTATTTGTGTGAGCTCTCTTTGTACATATCAAATACACCCCCAAAAAACATAAAATATCATGTGACCATGATACAAGACCATTGCAGATTTACTCTAGCACTGAAAAATCCTACTTAGCTCTCTATGTTTATGAGGGGACTGGGGGGCTGTGTTTGCTATAATTACCCATGGCTGTACTGTGTTGACATATCTCATTATCAATTACAAACTATATCTGGACACTGTGGGAGAGATTTACTAAATCTGGTGCACACAGAATCGGGTGCAGCTGTGCATAAAAACCAACCAGCTTCTAGTTTTTTTTTTGTCAAAGCTTCACTTAACTTAACAATCTGAAGTTAGAAGCTTATTGGTTACTATGCACAGCTGCACCAGATTCTGTGTTCACCAGTTTAACTCAGCCTTTATATTGGGACAGACTCACTCTGCAAGCAGTCTGCCATGACACCTGCTCCTAAGAAACATCTAAAAGGCAAGAATACGTTTACAAAAAATGTTTTAGGGAGGCTATGTGAATGGGAACACATAACAGACTTATAGTGAGGTGCTCTCAAATTTAACTTAAAAATGACTTAAAAATTGTAAATACAGCGGGCACTCTAGACCAGTGTTTCTCAACCTATTTTCATTTGCAGCACCCTTTAAAATTCTGCAGATACCCCATTTTAAAAATGTAAAACCTAAACTAAATAGTTTTACATAATGGGGCAGCATCCACACATGTAGGACACCCATCATTATTCTTACAAATCTAAAAAACTTTGCACAAAGGTACTGACTGGTATTCCAGCGTTCCTTTTCTCCCTCAGTTTCTCTCCTCAGCTACTGTGACCCTAGAGCTGACAGAGAGGGGCAGGGAAGGGGCAAACAAGGCACACCCAACATGCTCTTTAGCAACCGATGATGTTATTGGTTGTTAGGACACTGGTGGCTGGTTGTAATGCAGCACAATAAAAACCTGTGATTTTGGGGGAAGATTTACTAATATTGGAGAGTGCAAAATCTGGTGCAGCTCTGCGTAGAAACCAATCAGCTTCCAGGTTTTATTGTCTAAGCTTGGCTACCATGCACAGCTGCACCAGATTCTGAGTGATCCAGTTTTAGTAAATCTCCCCCTTTCTGTGACAAACAAGCAGACTTGAGCCACGTGCTGACTTGGCACTTTTTGGCGAAATTTTTAGGCATTTTGCCAAGGAACCCCTGAAGAGCCCAGAAGGCACCCTGGTTGAAAAAGGCTGCTCTGGATGGTCACCTGAGCACACTAAACAACTTCAATCTGCCAAGTGCTGTAAATGTTCACTTTGCAAAGTGAATGATAGTTTTTTTTATAACTTCATGACTAAATAATAGATATAAAAACACCAACTTACACTATGTAAAAAAAAAAATCTGTAATGTATTTTAAGTTAAATATACTAAATTATCTGAATTTGTCTTGACATCAGCTACCTAGTTCTCCCCATGTAGCATAGATTAGAATGAGTCAGGGAAGGCCAGTGCTAAGGGCCAAATCTGCTAATTATTTTCCTTGTCTTAGAAATATCTAATGTGAATATCAAACTTTGAATGTTTTCAGGTGAAGAAAAGAAAGCTAAAAACAAGAAAAGATTATTTACACTTTGATCATTACCTTGAGTCATTAAATGTGTACCACTCTCCATTATTTGTATTTTTGCAATAAGCAGTATAATGGCCTCCCATGGTGGTTCCCGAATGATTGGATACAGCATACAGATTGTATGTAGCTTGAGCTGCAAAAACAAAACGTAACAAGCTAATATTTAACAAAAAGTCTAAATTCTAGCAGCAGAAACAATGTAAATGTTGAACAAAATATAGTTAAAGGATAATGGTAAGATTACTGATAAAGCGACAATTAAAGTATAAAGCACAGCTAAATCTACTTACAGTTGCTCATAGTATTGTCAATGATCCATTAGGTGAAAGACCTAATTTCTCCCCCAAAGCTGTCATCAACATGCATGTTTGTATTCAACAGGAGCACATATTATTATTCAGAGTGCTTAACGTATCTCTGTTAGCAATGGGGTACAATGTAGAACACAAGAATGAACATGGAAAATTTTCCATAAAGTGGTTGTAAACACCTACATATACACAGTGAAGTGATTGGCCTCTGACGATACACTGAGATCAACAAATCCTCCTACATATGCTGTACCTGTTTATCTGCAGTCTTCTTTTCTCTACAGCCATTCAAAATTCAGAATTTATAAAGCCCGTCTGAGCTTTCAGAAAACAGGGGTTAGAGAGCTGAAATTACACACTGCAGAGCTCAGTGAAGAGAGCTGATTGGAGGGAAAGCATACAACCCCCTTCACACAGCACAGAGGAACAGAGCCGAGGCTGTCAATTACAGGCTGTATGCTGGAGATCCCTCCTATCCTCTTTTTTCTTTTGGCGTCAGGAACACCTGTCAGAAGTGATTCATGCCGATAGCAGAGGAATGAAGCAGCAGACAGAAATTACACTTATAGGTTGATTTACCAAAACCGGAGAATGCTAAATCTGGTGCAGCTCTGCATAGAAACCAATCAGCTTCCAGTTTTTTTGTCAAAGCTTAATAGAACAAGCTGAAGTTAGAAGCGGATTGGCTACAATACACAGTTGCATCAGATTTTGCACTCTTCATTTTTAGTAACTCAACCCCTTAGTGCATTTGGCGGTGTTCCCGAGTGTGGCTCGGGGTGGATTTTCAGTACCAAGAACGGTAACCCCGAGCCACACTCGGGATTGCATTGCTGGATCCAGGCAGCGCTACTTACCTTGTCCCCTGGATCCAGCGATGTCCCCCGCCGTGTCTGCGGGCTGTGTCCTCCGCCAGATGACTCCTGTGTGCCGGGCTCCGTTCCCTGCGAGCGTCGCGTCGCACGGGGATGAAGACCGGTGGGAAATTCAAAAAGTGAAACACACACAGCACATACAGTACACTGTAATCTTATAGATTACATTACTGTATGAAAACATTTCACATCCCCTTTGTCCCTAGTGGTTTGCCCAGTGCCCTGCATGCACTTTTATATTATAAATGTCATTCTTTCTGACTGGAAACATGAGGATGTCCATAGCAACCAAAAAGTGTCCCTTTGCGTCAAAAGAGGTTTTTGATCAGCTAGAAAACACCGATAGTAAATAAGAATCATTTGCAGAATTGAGTGATACTGATTTTTGGGGAAATTTATCATCAGAAACTGAAAGTGACGACAGCGACAATTCTGCAAATGAGCAAATTTCTGTGTTTTTGGTTTGATTACTTTATTGAATACATTTTATAACTATTATATTATTATTTTTGATAATTATTTTTAGTTATTTATTATATTATAATTTATGATTTCATTTTTCAAACTTTTTCATACCCGGGATGTCTACTAGACTCTTGTTTGGACAGATTTAAGTGAGTTATTGCTAAGAATTACAGGCCTACAATATAAAACGCCAAATTTTCATGCAAAATAATCGTACCGCTCTCAGCACCAAAAATCTGAAATAATCACACCGCCAGGGAGTTTAATTGAGACAAGCACACGCTATAAAGGGATATGCTTTGTTCATATTTCATGTCTGAGGTTTATAACCACTTTAATTCATCAATTGTCTATATTGGCCAACAACTTTATCTCCCTAATTTGCAAAATGCTTGCAGATAACCAGTGTCCACTTTTGAAAAATATATGTGTCATCATGTCTCTAATATGTACATATAATCAAAACTTTTTATTTTATTTGATAGCATAGGAAAGAGTTGAACTCCCTGTCAGATTTTTTTTTTTTTTTGCTATCTGTATCTGGTTGTGTCAAGCTCTCCACCTTGCAGACAGTGCTTTGCATTCATTCAGAAAATGAAAAGCATTCTCTTAGGCCCCATACACACGGACGTTTTTTACCGCCACGTTTTTGAGCGTTTTTTGCAGCTCTCCATGTTATTCAATGGCCCCATAAAAACGCTTTAACTACTTAAT
>BLSH010004717.1:326400-348604 GCA_018402905.1 Glandirana rugosa
ATCTGTCTGTCCCCGTCACATCTGTCACAGTCCCCAAACATCTGTCTGTCCCCGTCACATCTGTCACAGTCCCCAAACATCTGTCTGTCCCCGTCACATCTGTCACAGTCTCCAAAACATCTGTCTGTCCTCCAATACTAAATAAACCCAGATTTGGGTTATTTTTACCAAAGAAATGTAGCAGTATCATTTTTGGTCAAAATTTATGAAGAGAAATTACTTATTTGCAAAATTTTATAACAGAAACGAAGAAAAATGCATTGTTTTTGAAAATTTTCAGTCTTTTTTTTAATTTATAGCGCAAAAAATAAAAACCCAGGGGTGATTAAATACCACCAAAATAAAGCTCTATTTGTGTGAAAAAAATGATAAAAATTTCAAATGGGTACAGTGTCGCATGACCGCGCAATTGTCATTCAAACTGCAACAGCGCTGAAAGCTGAAAATTGGTCCGGGAAGGAAGGGGGTTTAAGTGCCCAGTATTGAAGTGGTTAAACCCTCCATCATGTTATCCTATGTCTTCATGCACACATAGGCTGTTATCAACTTTTTGGCAGGGGCATTTTTGAGCTGTAAAAAAAACCCAAGACTAGTGGTTTCTGAGAGACGTTTTTCAGCTGTAAAAACTCTAATGCTCAAAAACGTGCAAAAACACCGCTCACCAACGTTTTTAGACGTTTTTGATCCATTGAGAGAAAAAAACAATGCTACTGCTAAAAAACGTTCAAAAACACGGCTCCCCAACGTTTTGGACGTTTTTGATCCATTGAGGAAAAAAAAAAAACCCCTCAAAAACACTAGTGCAACAACACTCAAAAAAGCGCAACAGCGCTCAAAAAAGCTGCCGACGTTTTTGTAACTTTTTTTTAACGTCCTGTGTGCATGAGGCCTAAACCTCACCACATTTGGTATTAGGCCTCATGCACACAGGACATTAAAAAAAAGTTGTAAAAACGTCAGTAGCTTGGTAGTGAGTTTTTCAGCTTATTTCAGCATTATTGCACTAGTGTTTTCAAGCGTTTTTTTTTTCTTCAATGGAACAAAAATATCCAAAAGTTGGTGAGCCACGTTTTTGCATGTTTTTTTTTTTCCCCCAATGCATCAAAAACGTTGGTGAGTCGCATTTTTGTGCGTTTTTGAGTGTTTTACAGCTGAAAAACGTCTCTCAGAACCCTCTGGTCTTGGGGTTTTTTTACAGCTCAAAAAGTGACTGCTAAAAACAGCTGATAACAGCCTGTGTGTGCATGAATACATAGGATAACATGATGGAGAGATTATTGACTGTAGGAAAAAACGTCTGAAGCTAAAAACAGCTGCTGTAAAAACATCCAAAAACGTCCTGTGTGCATGAGGCCTTAGTGGGAGGAATAGTGCCCCATTGTGGGTGTCAGTGGCAGAAATAGTGCCCCATTGTGGGTGTCAGTGGCAGAAATAGTGCCCCATTGTGGGTGTCAGTGGGAGAAATAATGCCCCATTGTGGGTGTCAGTGGGAGAAATAGTGCCCCATTGTGGGAGTCAGTGGGAGAAATAATGCCCCATTGTGGGGGTCAGTGGGAGAAATAATGCCCCATTGCTGGGGTCAGTGGAAGAAATAATGCCCCATTGTGGGTGTCAGTGGGAGAAATAGTGCCCCATTGTGGGTGTCAGTGGGAGAAATAGTTCCCCATTGTGGGTGTCAGTGGGAGAAATAGTGTCCCGTTGTGGATGTCAGTGGGAGAAATAGTGCCCCATTGTGGGTGTCAGTGGGAGAAATAGTGCCCCATTGTGGGTGTCAGTGGGAGAAATAATGCCCCATTGTGGGTGTCAGTGGGAGAAATAATGCCCCATTGTGGGGGTCAGTGGGAGAAATAGTGCCCCATTGTGGGGGTCAATGGGAGAAATAGTGCCCCATTGTGGGTGTCAGTTGGGAGAAATAGTGCCCCATTGTGGATGTCAGTGGGAGAAATAATGCCCCATTGTGGATGTCAGTGGGAGAAATAGTGCCCCATTGTGGATGTCAGTGGGAGAAATAGTGTCCCATTGTGGGTATTAGTGGGAGAAATAGTGCCCCATTGTGGATGTCAGTGGGAGAAATAGTGTCCCATTGTGGGTATTAGTGGGAGAAATAGTGCCCCATTGTAGGCGTCAGTTGGGACAAACAGTGTCTTGTATCAGTGGGAGGAAAAGTGCTCCAAGGGCTGGATAAAGACAAGAAAAGGGCTGCATCCAGCCTCTGAGACGCAGTTTGGAGACAACTGGCATGAAGAATTGCACTTTCACTTACACCATTTAAACTGGCCATAGATGGATCGAAATTCTGCCAGTTCGGCAGGGACTGGCTGAATTTCAATCCATCCCATTCGAGAGGAGTCAACCTAGTGATCAACTGCTCTCAAACAGGACTGTTGGAAAATTTGCATTCGATTAGAGCATGAAACCAATCGGCTGCAGTTTATTCTGGTCCCGCTTTCAGAATTCAATAGCACAGTACCTTGAATGTGTGAATGGGGGAATCCATTTTTAGTTTTTTTGGCTGGCTGATCCAAAAAAACTGAATTGTCTATGGTGAGATTTAAATTTTCTATATATTGTACAACATGGAGAATGCATGAAATTATCGGTAAAATTTGCTAATGAACTGGACAAGAACACTTGAATACTTTAAATGAGCACTAAGCACCAGAAAGTAAAGCAGATCCACTTATTACACTTATTAATATTCTGAGTGCTAGAAAATCTCTGTGCAGCAGGAATGTGCATGGTGTCCCATTATGGCATTCATGTGCAGGAATCCCTAAAGAAAACCTGTCAGAATGGAAAAATTCCCAACATCCAACCCCCCCTTCCCCAATGAGTGCCATTTACTGTGATTGCTGGTGACATTGCAGGAGGAGGCAGCTGGTACGGGAGCTGTGACGTAGAAGACACTGGAGAATGCCTTGCACAGGGAAGATGGGTGGGTTAGTAATATTTTTTATTAGGACAGCTTTCTTTTAATGTTGCAAAATGTCAAATTTCAATTAGCAGATTGAAAAATGATAGCACAAGTTTACTGAAATAGATAAATAATTTATAAAGTAAGCGCTCTTAAATGCTACCCTTGCCTTCCCCATCAAGCCCTCTTGACCATTATTTATATATTCAGATTCAGCAACAGGATTTATGGTTTAACTCTTTGCAAGATTAACAGCCTGGTACAATCCTACTCCTGCATCTACTTCAAGAGTGGATAATGGCCCCTGCACACCCTCCCCTTGCTCCCAGTCTCATGATATCACTCCCCCGCCTTCCCATTCCAAAACAGAATATAGCAATGTACTTCTTCATTGACACACCTTAATTGGAATCAGCATAATCTTATAACCTTCTCTCTTCACATCCATGCAAACCCTGGGAGACTTTTAGACACATAAGCCCTGAACACACGGGACGACGATCGCATACAACAGGTCGTACTAACGACCGTTGTATGCGAAATCGATCGTTCGTATGCGCGATTTGAACAGTCGAACATACGACGGTCGTACAAGGGAGTTGTATGAGCAGACTAGAAAACGTGGTCATACCAACAAGCTCTCATATGACCGTTGTATCGTGTGTACAGAGCAGTTGGTACAACAAAGTTGTATTGTGCAAAACACGCATGCCCAAAGTCAGGAATGGCCGGATGCTAATTACATGCACCTGAACGTTCTTCTGTGCTCATACGATCATGTAGTGCAGTCAGTATGCTACATACAACAGCCAACATACGATTTGACATGATCGCCCGTGTGTACGGGGCTTTACTCAAATCATCCATTGGATTTATGCCTAAAGTAGAACCCCACAAACATGCCTGCATAGCGGTAGGTTTTTGGTTATAGACTATGTATGTATGGAAATAAACATTTATATAAAAGGGACATATGTACAACCAGCCTTAAAGCTGTATGTTCAGTCAGGCTATTTAGTCACACAAAACTCTGAGAAATTAGAATATGAAAACCTTCAACCTCAGTGGAATCTCACCTATATGCCACATGAAGCATCCTTCAATGGATGTCTGTGGATTGATTGAGAGTGGCCTGACCTCAAAATCAAATATTAGTTTTGTAGAGTCACAGATTTTTTGGGATCAGAAGGACAACCATGAGAGAATTTTTTGCTTTATTTTGGAAGGTATTTATACATGGCAGTCAAGTGAAAGTATCATGGGAGATACTGGATAACACTTCTATATTATCTGTCCATAGTATATAGTATATACATAGATATAGGTATATCCATAGCAGCTTTACATAGATTAGGTCCTGTTGTATGATGATTCAATATTTGTTTTTTCTGTAATGTACTTGTGTCATGCAACATTTTTTGTGCATGTATGTATGTATGTATGCGTACAATATAATACACAAATGTTGTTTTGTTAGTTTTTAGCTGACAACCACCTTAAGAATCTACAAGAGAATCTTTGTTATTGAATAGATATATGAATACCAATTTTTGTACACAATCTTCTACTATGTATTTTTTTACTTCCACACTGATGTACAGAATTTGTGCTCCTTCCTAAAAAAAAATAATATCTTCCATCCACCCAATCATCACAAGCCCATACTTTTGATCTACCCAGCCTTCAGAATGTCAAACCCAACCAAACAAACCCAAATTGAAGTTAAACTAAATGAAATAAAAAAATAAATTAGTTAAAAACGTTAGAGTTCAAAGTAATAATAAAGATTTGTTTTTTTTTTGTTTGGTAGCTTTAAAAAAAAAAAAAAAAAAACACCTACAGGTAATACTTACCTGCTCTGTGCAATGGTTTTGCACAGAGCAGCCCTGATCCTCCTGGCTCTTCCCCTCACCAAGCAGCTATTGGGGCACTCATGCGGGCTTGCTCCTGGGCCGCCCTGTCTGTGTCTTCTGGCACAGAGAGGGTGGCTCAGCCCACTCCCTCATCACAAGATTTGATTGACAGCAGCAGAACCAATGAGTTGTGGCTCAGCCCACTCCCTCATCACAGGATTTGACTGACAGCTGCAGAAGCCAATGAGGCTGCGCTGCTGTCTCAGCCAATGAGGAGGGGAGTCCCGGACAACTGAGACATTTCTACAACAATTGCTAGAGCTAGAGGGACCTCACGTAAGTATTAGGGGGGCTGAGGGTTGTTGCTGCACACAGAAGGCTTTTCATCTTAATCTATAGAATGCATTAAGATAAAAAAAAAAAAACCTTTTGCCTTTACAACCCCTTTAAGGTAAAAAAAACCTTTAGGCTTTAGAGCCCCTTTAATTTGTATCTATTTCTTTAGCTCTCCAACAGTTTATGCAGAAAACACTCTCAACTGTATTCCTTATATATGGAGAATTCACTAAAAAGCCAACTTTTACAGAAAAGTAGAAACAGGAAGCTGCACACAACAGTTACACAGACAGCAATACAAATTTGGCATAGTATCTAATGCTTCTGCAGTCAGTCAAAAGTATTTAAAAAAATAGAAAAATCCAAATTTTGGACAGAGCTTCATTTTAAGGACTTCAAAATAAAAATTACTGACACCCAGGTGAAAAATGCCGTCAGACAGGCCCTTTTTTGGCTCCTAGAGTAGTAGATGACAGTCGGTTGTGTATGGGGAAGAAATGAGTGAAAATATACATCCATCTATGTAATAATATTCATTTATATTGAAACACTGCCCATTTACTTACGTCAAATGGTCCAAGTCTTGAGTATTGGGTTTGGGTTTGACTGTCACTCTGTTGACTTCATTGTGCAGTCCATCAAGCAGAAACCTCAAAAACTCTTGTGCATCCTGTTGACTGCAAAAAAAGAAAAAAGAGAACAGTTTAGTTTTCAGACTTATTTATTGCCTATGCAATCATGAGAATCCTGTATTATACCTAATAATGTTAAAAGAGTAGTTGAAGGGCTTAGATCTGAATGACATATTACATATACAAAAGCATCCCTCCAAGCGTGAGGAAACCAAAAAATCATTTACGTCTAACTGTTCCATGATCGCTTAAAATTTAAGCACTCCAAGGTTTATTTCATTAGGGCTATATTAGTACCAGTATTGAAAGCTCCTCATAGAGTAACAACTTGACAACAGTTGCTGAGCAGCAATGGTGCTCCAATGTTGAAGAAGAAAGGTGCTGCCCTGCAATGGATTGGCTGTTATATGACTTTTTTTTTTTACAAACAATGAAAATTATCTTGGGCTCCTTCATCTGGTTTTGGCCTTTCTATATTTCAATGGTTTGAGCAATAAATATCCAGGGGTTCTGGCTTTCCCCTACTCCACTGTACAAATCCATCTGCCAATCCAAAACCTGTAGCAAACTGACAGATCTGCGAAACAGTGAAACACTAACACAAAACTTTGCTGCATTACTAAGTATGAGGCATAGCTTGTATATGGCTGGCACTGTGTAATTACTCACTATAAATAGATACATGTAAAACCTTAACTGATGTTAAAGAGGAAGGTGCATTAAAGCTGAACTGTTGTTACCTATAAAAAGCCATCAACTGCATGCACCCTTTTTTTAATCTGAAAATGTTATCCCTATTGTAATTCCTTTAAAGTTTAGTCAAAGTAAAAAATTTAAAATCAGCGCAAGAGACATATACATCAGGTAGGATGTGTGCCTGGTGCGTATGTCTCCTGTTAAGCCTAGTACACATGGGCCAAATGTCAGACGACATTGGCTGGTTCAATAAACACCAACTGACATTCAGCCCATGTGTATGGCAGCCGGATTGTTCAGCCGGCTTCTGTCAGACGTGCACGCTGGAAAACCAGTGGTCAACTGGCTCCCAATTAATGGCAGAGAGCGCTGACCGGGGTGTTCTGGCAGGTGGGGGGGAGGGGGGGGGCAGTGTGTGTTTTCTGGGCACAAGTCCACTTTAGGGGTATACTCACATTAACCTTTACACTCTGTCCCAAGGACACAACTGGATGTAAGAGGAAATCTCTCAAAGTGAGGTAATTTCTCCATCTGAAGAATTCTCCTTATATTTTGCTCTAGGCAAAGTGATAAAATTCTGGATTTCCCTTTACTCTTAATCGTGGACAACAGCCACTAGTACAAATAAACGAGTGAATCTTCCCAATGGATTCATGAGGGACACACTATCCAAAACTAGAAAACAAAAATGTTTTACCTAGAGAAACACTTCAATACATGTAAAATTTTGGGGATAGGGAAGGGTGGTCCGGGTCCAAGATTTGTACTAGGGCCCACAGCAAAGCCTGAAGGTTTCTTTTTTTTACCTTCATTCATTCTATGCACGAAGATAAAAAATCTTCAGTATGCAGCTCCCACCAACCCCCCCAATACTTACCCATGGCCCTGATCCAGCGACTGCTCTTTCGGCTCTCTGCCTTCTCATTGTCCGAAAGACAGCAGTGGGAGCCAGCGCTCCCCGGAGACGAATTGGCGGCACACGTAGTCCAGTATGGGAAAACTTCATCCTTCATGTCATCTGTGGGTGAGAAGCTCCTTACCCCTCCCTCTCCCCCTTTTCTTCTAGAGCCGTCTATGCCTCAATACTTATTGGTTGAGCCCAAAGCACCGCATCACTAACTTTGCAGACAGAGTGCCTGCCCGTAGCCCGCCTGATGGTCTTGCTATCATCAGGCAGTCACCATATTGGACCTACGATCGATGTTTCCTTCCATCTACTCATAGTGATCCTTCCTCTCCTTTGATTTATGGCTTCTAGGCATAGATGTCCGTAGGCAGTCAGGATCACTGTATCCATTTGGCGAGGATCATTAGCCAATTTTACTGTATCCTAAAGTCTGGCACCTTTTCTTGTTCCTCCCTAGGCTATATATGACCGGTCTATGTTTACACAATTCCCTATTTAGGCTATACATTTGATATACTCTGTACTAAGTGGTCTTGAGCCTGTCATGATGTTTTTGGTAATTTTAATTCACAAGTAACAACGTTGCCTATGGTGGTGGTTCACCGATCAATGGTGTCATTGCTCTTTTAACATTTTTGTAGCTTTGTGTATATTCAATTAAGAAACCTTGATATTTTTTATATACCCTAGTGGTTGTCATTATATTCCACACCAGACCCCAGTGGCTCTTGTAATGGTCTTTTCTGGGTGGCCTACTGTGCTCCCTTCTTTTTGGGTGTTTACATACATTATACCTGACAACATCTCTGTAATGTTGGCGCTATATAAGAAAGAAACAAAAAAAAGCAGTGACAAGGGTATACATATATAGTACATATGAGACTATGGAGTCAATTCACTAAGATAAATACCGCTTGATTTTTTGTGTTTAAACTACCTCATGTGGTATTTACTGCATCTCAAAAGTAGTCAATTTACTAACTAACAAGGTATGTTATTTAATGAATGTGTTAAATATTTATGTTTCATCACTTAAGCTTTATTTTGGGTGTTTTTTTTTCAAATTTATTTTTTCCATGCTAACCCTGCACCAGAGGAATAGTCCTGTAAATAAATGCACATAGAAATATTATGAAACCATGAAAATATTCTAGTGTGCTTTCATTCATAGAATGATATCCCCCTGGTAAACTGTTACGATTTATTTTCATTCCTGAGCTTAGGGCAGAATATTTCCACAGGGATAGATTGTATACTTTTACCTTACTGGCCAGTGCAGCCTTCCCTTAAGAGCCGGTTCACACTGGGGCGAATTCAAAGTCGCCCGACTCTGAAGCTGCCCTGTGCAGCAAGATTTTAGTGCGGCTTGCAAACGACTTCTGTAATAGAAGTCAATGTAAGTTGGTCTGAAGTTTCCCCCAAAAGGTGCAGGAACCTTTTTCTAAGTCGGAGCTCCGATTAGAACGGTTCCATTGCACTGCATGGAGAGCGACTTGTCAGGCGGCTAAGTCGTCTGACAGGTCGCCTCAGTGTGAACAGACCCTCATTGTTATTTTGTACATTGCCAACTGCCCACTGCCAGGTGATAAAAAATGAATGTGTGCATTCTTTAGCGAATTGACTTTAATGATTTATCTCATTATTTTTAGTGGTATTTACCTCACTTTTGTGATATTTTACTTTGATGAATTGACTCTTATTATCTCATGCGATATTTCCGAAAAATCTATCACGTGACCTTCATAATCGCATGTGGAATTCTTTATTGAATTGACCCCCTTAAAAAATTCACAACTGAAAACTGAATACAGTACTAGATTGTAAATGGTAAGCTGTTTACATGGAATGACCAAATAGATATTTTACCAAGAAAGTCAGCCAGTAAGACAGCTCGCAGTATGAAGCAATAAAATCTCATAGCTGATCCACATGTAATTTAATGAATATGCTGGATAGTAATTATAGAGATTTAAAATGAAGTGTATGTACCACCTAATAGGCAGGGCTGTTACCATTTCATAAAGTACTTCTGCAACAAAAGATTACAGTTCAGAAGTTAGCAGCTGATTGATTACTAGTATTAAACACGAAACATTCTTTTGTATAGAATATTTAAAGTCCAACTCCAGCCATTTTTGTGTAGCCTTTAGTAGAATGGGGAACAGTTAAATTTATGTCAGGTTTTACTTTATGATTTTATGTTTGTGACCCCATTAGGAAGGGTTTTTTCTCATTTTCTATTCCTGTGAGGACAGTATAAGAAATGCAGGGGGAAGGTGGTTATCACCAGGACAGGGAGGCACAGACTGCGATAAAAATATTGTTAGAAGTTCTACACATTTCCCGCTCTGATGAAACAAGGATTTGTCTGCGTCCCTGTCGGAAAGATCTTTAACCACTCCAGCCCCAGAAGGATTTCCCATGTTAGGACCAGAGTACTTTTTGTGATTCGGCAGTCACTTTAACTGACAATTGTGCGGCCGTGCGATGTTGTACCCAAATTAAATTTGCGTCCTTTTTTTCCCACAAATAGAACTTTCTTTTGGTGGTATTTGATCACCTCTGTATCATTTCTGATCACTGCTATAAACAAAAAAAGAGCGACAATTTTGCAAAAGTTGCCGCGTTTACAAACCATGAGGATTAATTTCTGGCGTTTTTACATTTTTTTTTTTTTACTGGTAATGGCGGCGATCTGCAATTTTTATCGGGACTTAGATATTGGGGCGGACATGTCGGACATTTTTTTGGGACCAATGACATTTCTACAGCTATCAGAAATTTAAATATCCACTGATTACTGTATAAATGTCATTGGCAGTGAAGGGGTTAACATGCAGGGGGCAGTGAAGGGGTTAACTGTGTTCCCTGGGCATGTTCTAAGTGTGAGGGGGCTGGGCTACCATGGGCATAAGAGGTCTAACTGATCCCAGTGACAGGGATCAGTAGATATTTTAAATGCCCATTGACAGAGCGGGGAACCGCCGTGTTTACATTGGCGGGTTCCCTATTCTTTCTCTCTGCCAGGTCATCGCGGCTCGCCAGCGGACATCGGGTCCGCCCGAGCCGCAGGCACACTCCTGCAGAGTGCGGCAGGCACGAGAGCGTGCTGCCGCAGGCGCGCTCCTGCCTGCTAGCTGCGCACGCGCAAGCCGCCATTTATAAACGGCGGCTTTGCGTAATAAAGCCACACTGCAACAGTAAATGTACACGAGCCGGTTAATCACTTCCTGTCCTGAAAAGAAGTGTGGGGAAATCTCTCCATAGGGAGATAGATGGCAATAAAAACCTGACAGATGCTTGAACTGTTCCCCACTCGATTCAAAACAAAATAAAATTAGTTGGACTCTAAATACCCCTGCAAAACATTGCTTTGTGGACATGGATCTGGGTATAATTGATGAATCTCTTACTTGTATCCCATAAAACGTGGTGCATATCTCTGTATCTGACTTTTAAATTCCATGGGGCTCACAACATCATTGACTGAACTTGTCCACATTGCTTGAAGCAGACGGGCAAACTCTAGGAAAGATGGTAAAGAGGGAGAAAGTGATTAGTTCCAAAGTGCTGTAAGAATTTTTATTGCTGACTTCAGTTCACAGGAAGTGACATGAACACTGCATTTCTGGCAAGATCAACTGCTAATTTCTGTACTTATTGGAAATGCTCTTTGCCTGAAAAAACAAAATTAATGCATACCACATCTAAGGATTGGTAAGCTGCAATATATTACATTTTCTTTTTAGAGTTTGGGTATTGATACTGAAGACTGATTTTAAGCAACCTCATCAGTGTAGCAAAACGTCCATAAAATATGGTGTCTTGAAAGAGAAAAGCTCTTATACTCACCTCTCTGATGGCCTGGGTTTCTTACCACCAATCCATTCGAGTGTTGCAACCTTCATCAGCCTCTTCTGGACTCAACACTTCTAGGAGTATCAGGTGCCTGTGCCAACCATCACATGCTGTGGTTCCATCCTCTGACCCCCTGTGCACAGTCCTGTGGGAGGATGGAACCATGGTAAGCGAAGGGGGACACGGGCATTCGTCAATCCCAAAATTGTTGAAGGCCAAAGAGACTAATGGAGGCTGAGTTGCTGAAATGGAGCAGAAAATGGAAAACTTGACCACCAGAGTGGTGAATGCAAGCACTCTTCAATTATAGGGCACTTTCAAGTTTTAGGAACTCCCACCAGCATGTAGAAAGATTCAATTAGTCAAATGTGAATGCTTTAAATAAAGTTTAGTACAGTCAGTTCACTTTAATTTGTATAGTGCTTCCAGATTAGCCCTGGGGTGTACAGTAAGGCCTCTTTTACACAGGCAGCGGTAAAATTAGTCCACTGAGCTGCAGTTTCACCACCCCCCGCTGCCTATTTAAAGTGTAAAATACAGTTAGAAGAGGGTGTTCACATGCTGCAGCCATGGCAAATTTAACGTGGCATGCCAAGTGCACAGGTGGCACCACCCATCAAACTCAGAAATTCAAGTCATGCAGCCACCCTGTAATTGCAAGCCAAATGCTTGGCTCATGGTTGAGGCACATTAGCCTTGTTAAGAATTGCTGTCTGGCAAAAATAGAAAAAAACAAAACAGGCAGTATGGATGAAGCAGGATCTCTTTCTAAATGCATGACAGTGGCACTGCTTAGCCACACCATTGCGCATTTCTTTTTAGAGCATGGACTAATGTGAACCTAGCCGTACATTGACTTGGTTCACATATGTGTGATGTAGCAGTGCACCTGTGGTGCTGTGCATTTTTTCACACATTACTGTGCATAGACGTAGTACAGCCCATTCATTTGAATAGGTTGCCCACCTCATTCAAATCATACCAATGAAGTGCATGACTTTTTTCTACACTGAGCCACACCAAAACACACAGTACTATGGCGGGCAATTACACGTGCATGTTAGCAAGGTGCACTGAGGTGTTATTTAGAATTAATGGCACCACCATACACCTGCAAAATGCATGCACTTTTTTTGTGTGTGCTGTGGGGGTGATTTTATGTGTGTTCTTGCATTGCACAGTTGTCAACCTAGCCAGAGTAAGGCTGAAAAACTTATGTTCATCAAGTTGCCTATTTCACAATTCCTGCAGTTTTGGTGCAGAGGAAGGACAATCAACCCCCATCCCCAAGACTGTTGCCTATGATGTCACGTAGAAGGAAAAAATCCTATCTGACCGCTCGTTCAATATCCTGGATAGAAATATTAGATATTATTAGCTGCAAGAAAATAATGCAGTCCCTTTTTAAATGCCATTATTAAATTTTGCTAACTGCATAGAACTACCTATACTGAAAATTCTTTCTCCTATTGACATCTCATGGAGCCTTCTCCTTGTACAGTCTTTGGGATAAAAGATTATTATAACAAATCTTCACACTACCCTTGAAAACATATTAATATTTTATGTTTAAGCCGAACCTACCTAATTCACAAATCTTTCATTGTAAATGAGATAGTCCATCCCCTTTATTATTCAATGGTCCACATTGGAATACTTCTAAACTTGTCCTTACTACAATATGATGCCCCAGGACTACAAATTTTAGATGTGGATTTAAAAGTGATTTATACACAGGCAATAACATTTTAGCGTAACATGTTATATCTCCATTTTTATGCATGCAAAGATTTTGTTTGATTATGCAATTTCTAATTGACAATAAGTGCTGCTAATTATTAACCAGCGGCAAGTAAGACAGGATTTGCTTTGAATGTAGGACCCATTCACACCAGGGCAATCTGTGGTGCATTTTGTGTGGAGTATTTCATGTGTTAACATGCGTCACATTAAAGCAGCCTTACAAATGCACCACGACTGTTCTAAAATAGTTTCAGCTGCATTTTCCTTTCACACAACGCATGGTTGTATGTTACTGTGCAATGCAAAGTAATGCAGGTGTGTTGTGGGGGTAATTTGGGGTGCCATTAAAAATGAATTCTCAGTGTTTCATTCTGACTAAAACTGCACTCTATGTCCTGCAGTTTGCATTACGATATGCTGGAGTGGGTCTTGACGTTGGTTACAGTGTCATTTTTTCCTTACTATGCATTCTAAGCATATTTTGTATGTAGTTTCTTATGATTTCCTTCCTCTTTTGTCACTGATCACTTTAGAAACCTTTGGAACATATTAACACTCTTGTAGTTTCAATGGTGGTTCCTGATTCGTATGCTAAGGTAACAGCTGCCCTCCCATGTGCAGACATGCAAGTACAGACTACGGAGTTTATTTACTAAAGGCAAATAGACTGTGAACTTTGCAAGTGCTTTTGCACTCATTTTCCTCAGGAAATGGTAAAGCTTTGCTTTATAAAGAATACCAAATCAGGTGCAAAGAAAATAAAAAAAGCATTATTAGCTTGCACATGATTGGATGATGGAAATCAGCAGCACTTTACCACATTTCTGGAGAAAATGAGTGCAACTGCACTTGCAAAGTGTCTATTTGCCTTTAGCAAATCAACCCCAATGTGCTTAGTGGTTATAATATAACAAAATATGTTATCGATTCTAATAATTAACAATTCTGAAGTGCAGAAGAAGGCTGCAACGTTCTGCAATTATACTGTAGTTCTTAAAGTCAGGCAGGGGCGTTGCTAGGTCTACAAAAGATCTGGGGCTAGAGCCCATAGCAGCAAAGTAGAGTCATACGCTTGAGCGGGCATATATATATATATATATATATATAAACATTGTTACATTTCTGCGGATCCCCCTTACATCAGTGTCCCCAGAGAGCCCCTTCCTTACATCTGGGTCCCCAGAGAGGCCCTTCCTTACATCAGGGTTCCCAGAGAGCCCCTTCCTTACATCAGGGTCCCCAGAGAGCCCCTTCCTTACATCAGGGTCCACAGAGAGCCCCACCTTACATCAGGGTCCCCAGAGAACCCCCCTATACATCAGGGTCCCAGAGTTCCTCCCCATACATCAGGGTACCCAGAAAGCCTCCCCATACATCAGGTGGAGGCGAGGGCCGAGCCGGAGCCCGTGCTACCACGGCTCAGTCTGCCCCTGCCTCCTGCATTCCGGACCGAGACATACCTGCAAATTGCAGAACTGCACCCATCCGGTAAGAGACTCGGGGCTATAGGCCCCAGACTCGGGGCTGTAGCCCCAATAGCCACCCCCTAGCAACGCCCCTGAAGTCAGGGTACACATGGATTTTAAAAAACTGACAATGGTTTGCGATTTCTTTTTAGATTTTATTTTAATGCTCCCAATGACTTGAATAGACCTTAAAAGCTCTGGAAAGTACAGGTAGATACAGCAAGTATTTTCCACATAAATTCAAGTTATCCTAATGGGATTGTCTATTTTTCCCTAGCCTTTGCTGAGCCCCTTGGGTATTTAGGTCACACTGCTTGCTGTCTAATTCACCCCAATCATTCTTATATCTGCTAATCAGGTCTCTTTTCTCACTGCAGGTATAAATGGTCCTTGCAATGTGCCATCTTCACCTACTCTAGGCTTCATGTCTGGCTCCAGACTTTATACCATGAACCTGCTACTCCTGATCATTTACATACAGATTCCTCTCCATCACTTTGCCACCTAACCTGTTACCTCTGTACAATCATGCATGTATTATTATGTATATATTCCTTTTGTTCTTACCATATAAAATTGAGTTTTACATATAGCAACACTGCATGTATTGCTAGGTGTGTCCATGAGTCAATGAGTCATACCACATTCTATCCTGAATTCAGTTCTAACATCGATCTTTTAGCAAATAGGTGTGCCTTTGTTTGGATGCACCTCAATACGTAATTTTGTACGTGATTCATATGAAAGGCTACAACAATGCAACAAGAGCATTCCATATAAAACTGTGTTCAGGTCTTGTAAACCTTTACCCTATAGTCTTGGAAAATAAACAGAATTAGTAATCACCTAACAACTTTGACAAATATAAGCATGCTCCTACAAAATGTAGGCCAACATAATTCTCTTCTATATGGATGCAAATACCTGAATATGTGGAAAATATACTTATATACAGCATGAAGCTTGATGAGTAAAGATAGCAATAAGAATGTAAGAAAAAAAAAATACATTTTACTCCACCTAAAACAGAGTTTGGATGAAGGTCTTTACAGCTGTTTAAGATTTTGACGGGGGATCTCCTATTCCTAGCATAACGGAGACAGGCTAAACATAGCTTTTCAGGCAAAAATCTATTGCCACTGTCCTAAATTCGTTTTTTGTACACTCCTCAGAAGAAACCACTAGAGGGCAAGCCATATACAACTTCTGTGTAAATATACTGTATACAGCAACTTCACTTAGAAGTTCAGCTAAAAAACAGGACAACTATCATTATTAAGGAATCGGTGTTCTCTGTTCTAAATGGTAGATATAAATACTTTTTACAGGCTGCGATATTGTAACTTTGATGCAAGAAACAAAGAAAAATACTGCGGCCAGAACTGACACGTTTTAGGCTGGGTTCACACTTGTGCAATGCCAGGTATCGCATGTGACTTGCACCACATTGCTGTGCACATCACATGCAATGTCTGTATGATGCAAATTCAGCCATACAGTTTGTATGGCTGATTTTGCATTGCATTCGGACAAAAAGGGATTACATGGGTGTTCAGACCCAAGTGATCCAATTCCCATCTGAGTCCATAGTTCGCACTGCATTCTGCAAACGGATTTGGGGGCATAATTAACTTTACACTGACACCCACAGTAGTTTGCAGAGAGCAGTGTGAACTGCCTGTGAGTCTTATGCGAAGCGGGAACCCGCACAGGAATCGCGCTGGTTCCCGCATCGCACAAGTGTGAACCGAGCCTTAGACACTCAGACAGAGGATACAGCAGCATTTAAAAATTTATAGTCACCTTTCCCAAGCTCAACCCCTCTAACACTTCATATTAATTTCTCTACCAGGGGCGGCCCGTCCATTAAGGGCGCACGGGCGCCACTCCTCTATGCTACAGATAGATTCATGCATAGCATGAGCATGAATCTATCCATGGCCACCCGCGACCACCGCCTATTCATGCGGCCAGCCCCTTTGAGGCGCAGGCTCTAATAGGCTTCAACATAGTGTGGCTTATGGCGCACAGCATGGCGCCGCAAGACCACTCTCATGTGTTAGAAAGGCAAATGATATATATACCCCTCTGATGATGTGTATATACCCCTCTGGTGATGTGTATATACCCCTCTGGGGATGCTATATACCCCTTTGGTGATGCTATATACTCCTCTGGGGATGCTATATACTCCTCTGGTGATGCTTTATATACCCCTATCTGGTGATGCTGGGCTGAATACTCCTGACACAATGGATGGAATCTATAAGGGGTGGGGCTTATGAGAAGTGGGAGGGGTCAAAAAGGAATGGTGGGGTCTGGTGTCCCCCCAACCTAAAATTTCACCAGCCGCCACTGTTCTCTAGTGTTTACATACCATTCCTTTCCAACATGCTCCTCCATACCCCCTTTCCACAGAAGACAAAGGGCTCGGAGGAGTGCGGGAGAGGTTGGTGTTTCATTGGTAACCTTTACACAAGAACTTGAAAATTGGCCTAGCTGGACAAGGTGACAGGGACTTTTTAAAGTGCAGTGCAAGATCTGTGTGCTCTAACTACATTCTGAGCAAACAATTAAGCTATCAGCACATCCAAAGTATCCTCTTAAAAAGCTCCCATTGACCTGCACCATTAAAATCAAAAGCAATGTGTTTAGACCACCTGGGTCTTGATCAGAATTTTAAATGACTTTCTTAGTTTCGGTGGATTAGCACAAAGTAAATGTGGTGCCTATATTTAGAATGGAATAATATCTTAATCTCAATATCTACAGATCTGTAGTTATTTTCTATTGCAAGAAAGATATTTGAAAAATTGATAAAGGACCACATACAGTACAATAATATCTGTTACAAAACAGCCAGTATGGATTTATGAAAGACAGAAGTTATCAAAAAAAGTCTACTTTTTATTAAACAGTAATTAGGATAAAGGCCGGACAGCCGTAGGTCTAGTATGTGTGGACTTTACTAAAGGGATTGACAAGCTTCCTCACCACCGCTAATTTATAACTTAAGATCTAGATGCCCTTGTGAAAAAAAAGATCTAGATGCCCAGATAATTAAATCTACAAATAGATAGGAAACTGGCAAAAAAAAAAACACATTCAGGGAGTGATTCATACTCCTGCATGGTCTACATTAGTAAGTGGTGTATCTCAAGGTTTAGCTTTGAGACCATTTCTTTTTAATCTTCTGGGGGAGCAAGAAATGAAGTGTCACCTCATTTATCAACCCCTTGGCAAAGCAAGAAGTGAAACCTTGCTGTTCGGAGGGAGGCCCACTGCAATGGCAAAGTTAAAAAAAGCAAAAAAAAAAAAAAATAATAATAAATAAATGAAAAGTACATATAGTAAATTCTGAGTACAATTGGCTTTAAAGTCACCACAAAAGACACAAGGGGATTGATTTACTAAAACAGTCAACAATCTGGTGCAGCTCTGCATAGAAACCAATCAGCTTCCAGGTTTTATTAGAGGCTGATTGGCTACCATACACAGCTGCACCAGATTTTGCACTCTCCAGTTTTAGTAAATCAACCCCAAGGGCTGTCTATGCAAGTGCAGAAGAATGGGTTTAAAGTGACACTAAGCTATATCCTTATTCTACAAAAACAATCCACACATATCTAAACTTTTTTAAGTTAAAGGAGTTATAAAGGCAGAAGGTTTTTATCTTAATGCATTCTATGCATTAGTGTCACCTCAGTGTGTAGCAGCCTCCAGTGTGTAGCAGCCTCCCCAGCCCCCCTAATTACTTACCTGAGCCCCTTCTCTCTCCAGCAATGTCCACAAATGTCTTAAGCCATCCGGAACACTCCTCCTGATTGGCTGAGACACATAAGTGGCGCCATTGGCTCCCGTGGCTGTCAGTCAAAGTCAGTCAGCCAATCAGGGGAGAGAGGGGGTGGGGTTGGGTCAGGGCCCCATGTCTGAATGGATATACAGAGCTCTGACTCGGCTCAGGTGCCCTCATAGAAGGCTGTGGGCTGTGGGGGCACTCAATAGGAGGGAGGGCCAGGAGCAGCAAAGAGGGACCCGAGAAGAGGAAGATCCGGACTGCTCTGTGCAAAACCACTGCACAGAGGAGGTAAAGTAGAACATGTTTGTTTTTTACAATCCCTTTAAGAATACATACTAGTCAAAATGGTGTTTTACAGAGAATGTTTGAACACTCATATAACATAACATTGTAAATAGTTTTTTTTTTACAGCTCAAGAATTACCCACCTTCCATAATTGCTGTATTGGAGTTCTTTGAGTTAAGATCTCGTTTATACATCTTTTGTAGACAATAGTCCCTAAGATCCTTAGTATTGCTCAGACACTGGAGGATGGAGTTCATAAAGCACTGTCATAAACATATTAGATTGTATTAAAATAAGCATAAAGGGAACAAATGATATTCTGTATTAAATGAAATAGTAATGATCGCTACACACACACACACACACACACACATACTCATGTTTCATTTGTGCTATATAGCTTAAAGGAAACCTGTCTTGGGAAAACATGCTGGTCTTTCCTTTTGAAAATGGTAGTTGCCTGGTTTTGAGTTAACAACCTGGAATAAGTGTACAGACAAATGAAGCTGGTGGTTCTGCTTAAAAGTCAGGCAACTAGCATTTTCAGGAAGTCAGCAATGGCAGCCCATATGCTTTTTCAATGGCTGGTTTTGCCTCTATACATCTAATCATACTATAGAGACTAGTAATGGCAGAGAGTGGATACTGTCTTTGTAGGACAATGCAATGTTACTCATGGGTAGCCACATCACTGCCCACAATTTTTGCACCATTCATCGAATGCCGGCTAGAGTGTAGAGCCTACAGTGTTTCACAAAGGTTTCTTGGCTTAACGTTGCAAAGTCTGTAATTGTTGAACAGGCAGGCCTTATTACTTTAATGCATGACCAGGTTCTTCCCTGGCTTTTCCTTTTAATTTAATTGACCCAATTGAATAGCACTCTACTTGATTCCTGAAGCAAGTTGGAATCAATGCACATTGGTAAAGCCTATCACCGTACTTTAGAAATGTGCAGCATGTGTTTTTTATGCAATGGTATGGCTGTGGTAAGGGCATACTGCTGCTTTATAACAGAAGCTCTGTGCATTACAGAATGATCACCAGAAAACCATTACAACATTATTATCTCATTTGCATGCCTACCACACTACTATAATATGTCTTGCATTGTACATTCCAAATATCATGTTGGAATGATTTAAACAAACATTTAATTCCAACACAGTCAGACAACTTGTCTAGTAATTTTGGGAGGATTTTAAAAGTCAGTGTGTATTGTGGTGTGTATGGTGTGCCTTAAGGAACCTACAATTACTGCAGGATCTGAATGATCCCAGTTCACATATAAGGCAGCAGGAAACGTTTAATCATTTTCAGCATGTCTCCATTGTTTGTTAAGATCCCAGATAAACCAGATGGGATTTCCAGCTATCCTCAGAAGACCTACCTTTTTTATGCTCCGTGATGAGTGGGAGCGTTTGTACTGTCAACTGATACATGCTTGCTATCCACCTCAAGTTACTCTGTGCTGGCTATGGTAACTACATAGATCGCTGTGCAGTGAATGGGATTCTGCCATCTGGTTATGCGGCACATCATCTAGTCAGTCTGGTGCCCTCGCATGGCTCAAGAATTTGGCAGCATGACAACTAAAGCTGAACTATGATGAGCCTTACTAAGATCCTCACTAGACCTATCCATTGTGACCGAATCCTACCAAGTCCCCTCAAATTTGTCTGAAGACAGTGAGATTCTCCTGTTACCCATAAATTACCTATCTGGAAACCTCTTCTAAGTTCTTCAACATTTGTCTAATATGTCCTATTGCCACTCAGTACAACTCTACTGGCTGTAATGTGGAGCTGATGAAACATGCATTGAAAAGTAGAAGTCAAGCAAACAGGAAAAAAAAAGGATCCACTAAAGATATGATTAATGCTGCTTTCACACAGGGCAGATTCTGTTGCAATCAGCAGAGGATCTGGGAGCTGATCATCTGGTGATTGAAGAAGAGCGGGTGGATGACATATTCATGTCCATTCAGTATCTGCAGAGCAGACACGGGCAGAGCCCGCTCTGCTCTATGGTCATCCAGGAGTAAACACCTGGCTACCCCTGATCCCCTCCACCCAAATGGGAGAAGACGGAGCCTTCTCTTTTTTTTTTAGCAGGCCTGATCAGACCCGGAGGTAGGCGGGTGTAAACAGACACAAGTCTGTTTACACCCGCCTGCCCATATGGATTAATGGACCTTCCGATCAGGTCCGCCTGAAAAACTGACAGGTGGAACCAATTGGAATGCCCATATGAAAAGGGCCTATTTCTTTCTAAACAAAAGGTCTAAAATAAAAGTCTAACTATTTCTTTATAAACTAATGGATTTCTGCTCCCTCCATGTATGGAGCTTAAGAGCAAACACTGGCCACAAAATAAAGTAACTGTGAATTGTTAAACACTAATATATTAATGTGCAAATAAAGCCAAAACCATTTTTGGACAGAATGTGGAAGGAGGTAGAGGCTTTGTTTGGTCTTTGTCATAGTCTTATCTTCTCTAACTTCCGGATGTGCTGCTGGGACAGGAAGTGAAGGCAAATTTCCCTGAGAGGACACAGACAGGTGAAAAACAAACACTTCCTAATTTATCCAAAGCTAAAGAACAAATGTGATGTCACATGTACTTTATGCCATGTGGTGTAATGTCCGTGTGAAGGTTCTAATGAGGAAAAATGCAAAATAAGTAAAACCTACCGTATTGCCAAGATTCCGAAGGCCAACCAAACCTTGCACAAGTTTTTGGGGCTAAAAGAGATATGAAAGAAGATTAGTTATATGGCTATAAATTTGTTGTGATATCTATACAGAGAGGAAACTGAAAAAAATATGGGTGAAAAGGCATTTATAAGTAAAGGGTAAAATGTAACAGAAAAGCTCCACATGAGCTATGAACAGTAATAATAGATTTAATATGGAACAATTTTTAATGCCAATGAGTTCCACTCTGAGAAATGTTAGACATCATGCAGAATCATTTTTTTATATTTATTTTACTCTTAGGGAGACTTAAAACAACATGCAGTACGTGATGGCCAAAGTACAAAACACATTACTCTATGCCTCTTACATAACATCTGGTTCCCTTGAGGTGCTTTTATTACAAAAACTCACTGATAATCTGATCCCCTCCAAATTGAATTTTATCTAACTTGGCAGCAGGCATTTAAAGCAGGTGTTTTTTTTAAGATTACCGACCCCCAATGTATTGCCCAATGTGTTCTATACCCCCTTTGTCACTTGGTCGTCCTCACTAGACCCCACCTGTTTGACTAACTTAAGACCCATTTCCCTGCTCCCATTTGCCTCCAAGCTTCTTGAACGCCTCGTCTACAACCGTTTGAGTTGCTACCTCACTGCCTTTCTCGTCTCAGTGCATCCGGTTCTCTCACCTCAAATAACTCCTCCTCACCCACCAGTTGACACAGTTTCCGTCGTCTCTCCAGATTCTCATACTCATACCTCATGACCGGTAACCAAAATCGTCATACATCCAGCAACCACTCAAACTCATCCCGTCAAAGTCAACTCACAACACCCGCCTTCGGTCTAACATCCCCTAGTTCTTCCGACAACAGTCACTCCATCGTTGAGTTTGCCAACATCTGCTCCGCAAGTTCTTCGAACCTCCGTTTACCCTCGTCCCTTTACCCAGAATTCAATCAGTTTGTCCACCCCAGATCACTCCTGCTGGTTCACTGTTTCCCCCATATCTTGTGT
>BLSH010004717.1:349004-366759 GCA_018402905.1 Glandirana rugosa
GTACCCTCCTTCATTGTTCCCTCGATCTCTCTTCCTCCAGAACCCTCCTCGCATCTCCTGCTAACCCCACTATAGACACCTACTCTAACCGCTACATCGACCCCCGTCACATGCCCCCAGCTACATCGCCAATCTCATCCACAGATATCACCCCAATCGTCCTCTACGCTCCTCCCAAGACCTCCTTCTCTCTAGCTCCCTTGTTACTTCCTCCCATGCTCGCCTACAGGACTTCTCCAGAGCCTCTCCCATCCTCTGGAACTCCCTGCCCCAGAATGTCAGGTCAGCCCCCACCCTGTCCGCCTTTAGGCGATCCTTGAAAACTCACTTATTCAGGGAAGCCTACCCCACCTCCACCTAAGACCCGTGCCTGAGCCAGCTCTATCAGTTCATCCCCTGCAGCCATTACCTTTTGTATCACCTCCCCCTCCCTTTAGATTGTAAGCTCTACGAGCAGGGCCCTCCTATTCCTTCTGTATTGAACTGTATTGTAATTGTACTGTGTCCCTTCTTTATTGTAAAGCGCTGCGCAAACTGTTGGCGCTATATAAATCCTGTATAATAATAATAATAATAATAATCATTCTGATCATCACCTATTAAAACCAGTATGATCTCAAAAGATATAAAATATTTTGATTTCACTTTAAATATGGACAGCTATGAACAGAGCAGCTAAATGAAAATTATAAGGATTTTATCATATTTATATATATAGAAATAGTAAATCACAAATGCACACACTACCTTCAACTAGTGAGACGTTTTCTGTTGTCTTTGTTCAATCGAAGCATAAAACTGAGTAAGTAATTACTGACAATGGTAATCCTTTGTCATCTGACACATCCACTTTGATTTCTATTCCAATAATACAGAGAATCCGGTTTCTAATTTTTTTTGCCATCATTTTCCCATCACTTGGCTTTCATGTATCCAAGGGGTATGGGAACCTCCAGGTAATAGACCGCAGATTTAGGTTTGCTACTATTTGATATATGATCTACCACTTTCTTTTGTGCTGTGGCTATATCTTCTGTTATGTATACAGTATTTATACAATATTACAGTATATCACATCTCTTAGTGTGAACATCGTTATTACTAGATTTTTAAATTTATTTTTACTTGAAATTTTACAGGAAATGTATAATTGGGGGATATGTAGGCAGCCATTGTTGACCTGCTTATGAAAATGTTTCTGCCTGGCTGCCTCTTGAACAAGAATACAGCAAATTAAGTGGGAATTCCTTGTGGGAAAAACTGAAGCCATTGGATCAGAATAAAAGCCAGGCATCTTCCATTTTAAAAGGTCGTTAATGACATTTGATATTATTTTATCTATCAGTACAAGCTTCCATTCCATTGGATAACGTTGGTGGTGATAACTTAGTAATGTTTTTTTTTGGTTGTGGATGCTGCCGATACAGTATATAGCTATTGAATATGTAGTTATTGGTTGAATTTATGCATTTATTTTAATGCCAATTGCATTCCAATATATTGATATATTAGCCTTTTGTTTAGTGTTTTATGATCCCTTTATCGTGTGCATCTTAATATAGTAACCTTTTGTTCAGTGTTTTATGGTCCCTTTATCATACCATCTCGGGAACCTACAAAGGAACACAAGTGATAAAAAGTATTTCCTACAGAGGTCTCACTTATTTTGAAACACAGCAAACACATCAGGGATCAAAGCAAGGCCAGGGCAGGTGGAGTACAAGCAAGGTCAGGCCAGGCAAAGTACAAGTTAGGTCAGGGCAAGTAAGATCAGCAACCAAATTAATCCAAAAGACAATAAAGCTGCTGAAACCACTTATTCTCTCTCCTTTTTGGATCTGGAGTTGAGAAAACACACTAGGACGGGTAAACCAAAGCAAAGGAAGAACAGTTAGAAGGAAGAGTCAGAAAGGACCAACTTGCAGCATATAGCTGAGCACCTGAAATGACTACGGTAGATGTCCATGGCACTGTTACCATTCAAATGGATGCATACACTGTAAGCATGTCCATGACATGCACCTGAACTTTTTAGCCCACAGACTTAAAAAAGGACAAGGGGATTTCTTTTTAGAAGGTAAGATTAATGTATTTTAGGTACATTTTTAATATATGAAGGGGTACTTTATATTCAGAATAACTGAGCTGAGAAATGCCCTACCACATGCTTTGGGTACAGAAATAGAAGAACCAATTAGCACTTTGCTAAGACAAAGTCCCATAGTATCTCTCCTATATGTATCCAAATGGTGTACGTGTTTAGCATAAGTTCAAACAGTAGGAGTAACCCAGCTTGAGGGCTTTGCAGCTTCCAATATTCCTTAGGATGAGGAATAACTGGAAAAACAAAAGGAGAAAAGGAAGCGCAGACCCTAGCGCAGGTAAATCCTGTTTTTAAAAATAATTACATTGCACTTACAATTGGAAAGAATCACACCTCCTCAGAGCAAGGCACAGTGGAGCCGCACTGCTGCTAATATAAGCCGCAGCTGTGGCAATGGAGAAACTGAGGTGGCACACGCTGGGGAGAGGAGAATTCCGGCTGCCAGGAAGGAAAGCAGCGTGTGTGAGGTTGCCATAACAATGTGTTTCAGGGGTGTGCCCCCTTTTATCAAGACTGAGACCCTCTATTGCTCGGTCCATCCAACCTGGAGTATGCATTCATCAAATGAAGCCTGAGCATTATCCCCGTCTAAGTGACACTGCAGAAGTGCCTGGGTGATTCTATCAAATTGTGAGTGCAATAGAATTATTGTAATAAAAATATTTACCTGCGCTAGTGTCTGCACTTTCTTTTCTCCTATTGTTTCTCCAGTTATTCCACATGCTTTGGGTAGAGTGATCCTTTAAACACAATTACAATGTGATATTCTCTCTCACTGCAATCTTGATTCTCTTAGATAAACAGCAAGTTACAAAGATTAAAGAGGAGCTGAACTCTGGAAGCTGTACCCCCCCCCCCCCAAAAAAAAAAGAAGGCAGAGGACTAGTCACCAGCACTGTCTATAGTATGATCTTTCTCCATTATTAATTTAAAATACATTGTTCTGTATTGAGTCTCTATATGAAGGTGGCCATCTTGACTGAAGCATGGCTTTCACTTTTTATTGTCAGAGCCTCCAGCAAGAACAATGAGGAGCACAGCAGTGACATCAGTTCTTACTCCACATCGTCTTTGATTAGTGTTTAGAAGCAGCAATCTCTTAAAGGAAACATATGGCCAAAGCTCTTTCGGCCATACTTCTCCTCTGGGTCACAAGAGTGCACATAGCTCTCTACTCCTGTGACCCAGATTCAGCTGACAGCAGGGCCCTGCAGGGATTCTGACAATAATGTTGGGATCCATCCAGATTCCTGACTGGCTGCTGGCTCGGCCTCTCAGCGCTCTCCCGCCTCCACCACAGTCTGGCTCTCCGGTGAGCATTGGGGGGGCAGAGCAGAGAGCCACCGACTGACAATCACTGCTCTGTGCTCAGAGCAGACCCAAGAACTGAGCAATCAGTGGTCATTGTTCGCTCAGTTCTCAGTGCAGAGGCAGCAGAGGACAGCTGCAGCATTGGACCAATGCTGCAGCCATCTAGGTGATTATGAATGTTTTTTTCTTTTCTTTTCACACACTTCTCTCTTAGGGTACTTTCACACAGGGGCAGGCGGGCAGTAGCAGTAAATCCACGCTAGTTTCTGCAGGGATTTACCGCTATTATACCGCTGTTATAGCGGCGATAAGGCCTGCCATCCATCAGCTGTCTACCAGCCCGCCTGCTTCACTAAAGACTACTGAAGACCTCTCCCGCCTGACATGGATACCCGCTCAGCTACTGGCAAGACCTACAAGCACTTGTGCCACTCTGTACTCCTGTGCCTTCTGTTCACACTACCAGGGGCCCCGAGTCAGAGGTGTAAGAGAGGTCTTCCTCATCATTTCAGGCTCTGCTACAAGGTACATGATATTGGCATTCTCACACCAAAGATATAGAATCCAATTTCAGCAAGAGTGCTAAAACTTCTGCCTGTGTTAAAGCCATGGAGTGTTAGACTGGTTGTGCAAATATTATCTATGTATATGAGCAGGTGGAGGAGAGGGAGGAGCAGGAATGGCATATCTACAACATCTTGGCAATAAAGCTGATCCACATTGAATTACATGTGCCTAAAGGATTAGACTCTTCTCCACCCTCCAATATATAGTTGCTCTGCCACCTCTGGAAGTACTTTCAAAAGCAAGCATGCTATGAAGATCAATCTTCACTGACACTACCAAGCAAGCCATAGACATTGCCTGGAAAAGATTATAATAGCTTATCCTGACTACCCCATGATGTGCCCTCTCCTGCATTCTCTCTTAATGGGTTTACAGCATGGCAGGTGACAATGTCACAGATCCCTTCACAAGATTGTCTCCCACAGGCTCTGAAACATAGACATTTATCAAAGGTTTCTGTCACTGATTCCAATGATCCATCACTGTTACCAGCACAACTACAAACACCAGGGACAATTACTACTAGCTCCTGTTAGGTTAAAAAAATATAGAATTATAATAAAAATTGCATCCCCTGCTGGAACTGCCATAAGAAGAATATCCAACTGTCACCCTTGTGAATGCATGATACAAGAATTTCCCAAAAATATGTTTCTGGCTAAAGATAAAGCCAAATAATTAGTGATACCCCATTAATAAAACACAAAATTGTTACCATAACTGATACCATCTGTTTTAGGCAAAAAAAGATTTGATTATAGATAAAGATAAAGATAATTCACACAACTCACATGCGATTATGTGCGATTCATTTTGTATGGCTCAAATCACACCATATCCGCACAAAAAAGATGCAGGCCCCTTTTCCGCACTGGAATCGGATCGCATAGGTGTTCATACCCCTGCGATTCGATTCAGGCAAATGCACTGCGTTTTGCAACCTGCTTTTGGGGTGTCATTAACCTAAAATTGACACCCGCAGTAGATCGCATGGACACAATTGCTATGTGGTGTGGGAAATGCACAGGAATCGCTGCGTTTCCTGCACCGCATCGGTGTGAACCCAGGCTGAACCATTATTTGTGCAAATTGGTTGTGGGGCAATTTTTTTTATTGTTTGCTCCTCATGTTTAGATTTACACAAACATGGGTTAAATCCACACTAAGCTCTGTGTTTCTTATGTATAAGTAATCTTTAAATATAGTGAAAATCAAACACATAAAGTGGATCTTTAGACCCCTTTCACACTGAAGGGCTTTACAGGTGCTATTTAGCTAAAAATAGCGCCTGTAAAGCGCCTCAAAAAAGTAATTCCCCATCTACCCCAATGTGAAAGACGGAGTGCTTTCACACTGGGGTGGTGCGCTTGCAGGACGTTACAAAAAGTCCTGCTGGCCGCATCTTTGGAGCGGTGTGGTGAAAACAATGGGGTAGCGCTTCCGAAGCGGCTGCACACCACCTCGGAAGCACGGAGAGCGGGCACTTTTAACCCCATTTTAACCCCTTGTGGGGGGTTAAAAGCTCACCACCCCTGCCGCTGTAACAGCGGTAAATCCCTGCTGTGACTAGCGGGGATTTACCACTAATGCCCCACAGCCCCACGGTTTCTAACTTCACTTGTTTAGTCAGGCTTTGGCAATAAAACCTGGAAGCTGATTGGTTTCATTGCAGAGCTGCACCAGATTTTGCACTCTCCAGCTTTAGTAAATCTCCCCCACAGTGTCACACATCCCAGAAGGCTACAGGATCAGTCTCCCTGCAGTGTGCATCTCACGCATGCGCAGTAGGGGGCTGGGTTATGAGTCATCAGAAAGTCATAGCCCAAATCGAAGATGGTTGTCCTTGATTCTAACAAGCTGTGAAGATTTTGGGTTCTCAGAGGACAGTGCTGGACCTCTTGGTCTGCTACAGTACTTGAATCAGATGAAATTGGAACTACAGCACCACCACCCTGCTGGCTTAGAAATTCAACTGCAAAATGGAAAGGAGCGGAGCTGAAAATCGCCAGCTGAACGGTGACTGCATCCTTTCAGATGAAGTTCCTCTTTGCCTATTCAGATATCCAAGGGCACTGTGGTTGTCTGAACACGATAGCCAGCAGGGGCGATTCCTCCACCCATGTTTAGTGGATGAAGAAATCTATTTGATTTCTCTTAATCAATCTGCGTATGAAAGAAATGTTGTCACCCAAGGAAAGGAAGGGCATATGGATATGGTAGTGAAGCCGCCAGGCTGAAACGCATTTGCATCTGCTGTCTGTGTCTTTTATGGAGAATCAATTTTGAAGATTTTAAAGAACAAGCAAGGAGTTGCGGACCGTCTTTTCATATGATTGTTACTGCAGCTGTGCGACTGCCTTTCCGTACCCAGGTAGTGCTAAACAATTTTCTGATCATATTGGGTAGTAGCACTCTATTTCTGCTCTATTTTATGGCATATGGATACACTTTGCTGGTAGGATAACCAAGTAAAGTAAAGCTAGCTATGCATGTATGGCTAGAATTACACCAATTATATCATTGCACATATATGAGTGTGCACAGGGTATTCCTGGGCACACCCTAATCACCCAGTGCGGTGCTGATTCACTCTGCTTCCTGTCTACCCTCTGCAGTGCCACCAGCTTTCATCCTCTCAAGAGCGGGGAAGGGGCCGGTAAATATTTTGTTAACCAGCCTTCCAATTCTGAATGAACACAGTAAATGATCTGTACCAATTACTCCTGTATTCATTCTTATCTGAAGCATAGTAAACTAGGTTTACTGCAGGCTGCAGAGAAAGGGACTGGGGAATCTCTGTCCAGTTGCTTTCTCGGTCTCAAAAGTGGGACATCAGGGGTCTGTTTAGACCCTTGATATTTCACCAAAGCCCCATAACTAGGGCTCCTAAAAAATTTTTTAAAAATTAACAAAACATATTGTAAAAAAAATAATTTAATAAGAATAGAAAAAAAAAAACTACTGACGCCACTGCCCTACTGACACCAATCTTTGCTCTACTGACACTGTCCACTGCTCTTCTGATATATACGCATGTGTGTTTGTGCTCTGGGATGCACACCCTAATGCAATAGGCTGTGCACACCAATAATTGCACATGTTCCTGTAATGTCAAAAGCTGCATCCTTTTTATTTGCTTATGCCTTTGTATTATATATTTTTAATTTATCATTTATTTAATTATTATTTTATTTATATTTACCGCTTTTACTTTATTAACTTTTGGTTATCCTACCAGCAAGATGTATCCATATGCACTTCCTTTCCTAGGGTGACAAAATTTACGCAGTGTTGTCACACTTTGCTACAGATTCCTATTTTGGACCACAGGAAGCCGTTCCAATGTACACTGTGCTCATGGATGTCCGCAGATAGGGGCAAGACCCCCCCCCCGGAATTAGGGATCGGGGGTTCCCCACTTTGTCCTTATCCTAGTGCCGGTGGCAGGCCCTGCTCATACCCGTACACAGTTTAGCGGGGACGGTGACAGCTGGTGAAAGGAAATAAACACCGCTCTAGGCTAATCAATGTCCAATTACCTCTACTCCAACTCCAATCACACAGGTGCGGCTATGACTAAGCACCCCCACTTTATGGTGTGAAATGCGTAAGCCATGCTGTTTTGATCTCCTGTGCTCCTTTATGTTTGGTGACTTCTTTGGATTTTAATGTAACTTCAATAAAAGGGTTTTAACGGAGTGCTGCTGTCCAGCAATTTCTACACCTGTACCAGCTGGTGCGAGGAGCCGGACAGCGAAGGCCTCAAGGGGTGGGCAGGATGACATCACCCGGTCTACATAGTGTGAGCGAGCGGCCCAGGAGATGGAAAGGAAAGCAGCAAGACACCAGGGACAGCGGGCACAGCATCCCCGGCGCCTCCCAGGGGGCTTAGAGAACAAGGACAGTCAGGAAATGCAAGCAGCCAGGGACCGCTCCATGTCACATCATAGATCCAATGAAAGGAATAGAGCACCTCCTGTCCTCACCCAGAATGAAAACAGGTCTTGCCAGCTGCTGGCCATCATGGACATCCTACTGGCATGCAAGGTACAGTACTGAGCATTACACTCACCGCTGGGACATAGGGGCACTAGAGGGACAGTCTAGGGGTCTCTCTCTCTGACCCCCTCTTTCTCTCACCCCTCTCTGTCACCCCCCCTTTGTCTCTCTGTCACCCTGTCTCTCTCTTTCACCTCTCCCCCACATTTATGCAGTCTCTTACAGTCTCTTGTGCCATGCATGCAGTCACTAACATTCTCTTGGGTCATGTCCGCAGTCTTACAGTCTCTTGTGCCATGTCCGCAGTCTCTGACCATCTCCTGTACCATATCTGCAGTCTCTGACCATCTCCAGTACTACGTCTGTAGTCTTTCACTGTCTCCTGTAGTATGTCTGCAGTCTCTGACCATCTCCTGTACCATATCTGCAGTCTCTGACCATCTCCAGTACTATGTCTGTAGTCTTTCACTGTCTCCTGTAGTATGTCTGCAGTCTCTGACCATCTCCTGTACCATATCTGCATTCTCTGACCATCTCCAGTACTACGTCTGTAGTCTCTGACCATCTCCAGTACTACGTCTGTAGTCTCTGACTGTCTCCTGTAGTATGTCTGCAGTCTCTGACCGTGATAATGTGATAATGACATTGTTGAAAAGGGGCAGAGCATGGGTGAACTTAAAATGATGCCCCCCTCGAAAAAAGTTCTGCGGACGCCCATGACCGTGCTCCATGTTCTGCCGTGGTCACTACTGTAATGTCCAGTCCCTGTCAGAGCATGTGTAGCACGCAGGGTGAGTACAGGGAATGTAGAGTATCATTTATATCCCATTTTTGCCTAAACCATGTCCATGGAAGTAGAATTTTCAGATTTTTTTTTTTTTAATAATCCATTAAGCCTGGCAGTTAAATGGTTTTCACTGAATGTTCTAAGGTACTTCCAGTTCTTGGAAATCATTGAACAAAGGAGGTGGGAGTGGGGAGGGAGGGGTAGTGAGGTAGTGACACCTGACCAGAGTTTCAGCGACTAGCAAATATTTAAGGAATTTACTATCTCTTGGCTGTTTAACTCCTTTGTGAGGACAAGCATTGAAAAGTTAAATCCACTCCTACTTAGAGTGCGATTTCTTTACTTGGCCAAATAATTCATTTGTTTAACAACCAAAGAAGTAAACTCATTTCCATAGGGTCCTATTGAAATGTAATTGAGATCAGCACAATACAAGCAGAACATAATGAGGCAGTTTGAGAAAAAAAAAAATCAATTGCACATAAAACAAATGTACATTTTTAGCGGCAAGCTCTTCGAGCTAAGCAAAGCCTTCAGCTACATTCAATGCTCCCCAATTGCCTTAACATTCAAGCATTCCCTCACATATAAAGTGCCTGGAAACAAGTGGATGCATAAAAACCTTTACTCAGTAGGCAAGAGACCTTTATGCTGGATAGACTTGGTTCAATAGCTCCCTAAAAAACAAGGGTCCCCCCCCCCCCCCGGGTCCTCCCCTCCTGCAGATAGCAGTCACCTGGCTGGAAAAGTCTTTATATAGTTGAATCAGAAGCACCAAACAAGGTCCAGAAATGTAATTTAATAAATCCACAAATACCAAAAAGGCAAGAAACGACAGCCAACGCGTTTCAGGGGCCAAATGATTCCCCATTCATCAGGGCTTGATGCCAACATTAAATTGGCCAAAAAAACATGCTTGCAAAAGAATATAGTATATATTACCACTCCTGCAGTCCGCTGCTGAGCAATCATCCCCAAGCACACAGTACAGACATGGAGGTCAGTGTGACGAACCACTAAGACCACTTTCACACTGAGACAGTTTTCGGGCATTTTAGGGCTAGAAATAGCACCTGAAAACCGCCTCTCATTCACTTCAATGTGTGATTTCACACTGGGGCGGTGCGCTTGCAGGATGGTAAAAAAAGTCCTGCAAGCTGCATCTTTGGGGTGGGTTTGGAGAAACGCCCCTGCCCATTGAAATTAATGGGCAGCGCTTCCAAAGCGCCTTAAAAGCATTTTGAAAGTGCTGCAAAACGGGTCTTTTTTTCCTTTTTTTTTTAAGGTCACATTGTCACGTGACCTTAATAAAGCAGAGGTCCGCCTGCAAAAAAAATTAAAAGCCAGCAACTACACATACAGTAGACTTTTAATGAAAGGACACTTACCTGTCCTGGAGTCCAGTGATGTCGGCATTGCGGGTAAGGGAACCCGGACATGTAGCATTACAGCTTCACGCCGAGCACCTTACTGCACATGCGTGAGGCTCCGCTGCGTTCTGCTATTGGCCAGGCGGCCAGGAGCAGAGCGAGCAGGGAGGAGGGAGCCGTCAGCGGCCGCGTCTGCCGGCCAGAGCTCCCGGATGTGTGGAAAAGGACACCTGTCTAAAGACAGGTGTCCTCTTCCCCCTCCCCCCCGAAAGGTGCCAAATGTGACACCTGAGGGTGGGAGGAATCCAACCAGCGGAAGTTACACTTTTGGGTGGAACTCCGCTTTAAGAAAGGGTCACGAAAAGCGCTGCTAAAACGGCAGGCGTTTTAGCGCTGTTTTAGCGGCGCTTTAGTGTGAAAAGGGTCTAAGTGCTGCGGGGGACCAGGAGATCGGCACTCCCAGAATTGACGATTTTTCAACAGACTTTGGAACATGAGTCCCCTTTAACTGAGTGGTCTTAAGCACCGCGGGCAGCAGAAATGGGAGTATTTATCCTTATTGGCAAGCACAGCTTTTTGAGCCAATTTGTTTTTTCACAAACCCAGCTTAACCCTTCAGGCCTCATTTTCATTCTTTTTACTGCCTCTAAACTCTCCTGCATGTTATTCTATGTGGCCATGCACACATAGGCTTTTAGCAGCGTTTTCAGGCAGGGGAAAAAAATTAAACACCGTAAGTGTGCGCTGGAGCAGCGGCGTTTTGGCAGAAAAAAGCGCTTAAAGCTGCTACACACGTCTACACGAGCCTAAACACTAGGCGCGTTTAGCTATTGAGCATTAATTTATTTCAATGGCCTGAACAAATGATTTATTCTGGCCTATGAAATTAATAAATGCCCAAATGCTTGACGCGGGTAAACGCGGTACACACTTTTACAAGTATCAGGCAGATTTTTGGCCCAACGCTGCTGCCAGGAAGGAGGCTTCTAGGGGAATTAAAAAAAAAATGTCACTGTGCATGAGGCCTTAACATTTAACCTCTGCAAGACTTAACCTCTTCAAGCCAGCGCCTCCCGGCCCTTTAAAAGGTTAATGACGCTGGGAGGTGGGGTGGGGCCTAAGAGCACGTAACCAATCACAGTGGTCATATTATCCAAAAACTCCCAATCGCAAGCAGCGATCTGAAGCTTTCGGTTAGGCGCCGGTAACTGTATTGGGAGCGTGCACCGTGTTCTCGGCACAGCTGTATGAACAGCAATTCAAGCAGATTTGAGGCTCCTCTGCACCAAGGACCAGGCATCGAGGGGCCGCATATTTGTGTGTGGTCAGCGCCAAGGGGTTATCCAATCACAAAAATTGCATATAAACTTTATCAGGATAATGTCAGTTCAAAAGTATTTTTAAACTTTAAATCTGCAGCTTTTATTAAAATAATACCTGTTGATGTTGCCATGAAGGTCCTTGTTTGGTGATGTGTGTCTCCCAATTCTGCCCCTGTGACACCCCATCACCGCGCCCCAGGTGGACACAATAAGCTGTCCTACTGACACACATTGCACAGCCATGCTTCACAGTTGTTGCAGTGTTGTCAACCTCCTGCAGTGTTTTTTACTGGCAAAATATGGAAAATTTACTGGCGGAACACATTTTTTACTGGCAACCCGAAAAATAACAGAACTCCTATAAAAAACTAAGTCAATTGATATTTAAACACAACATGAAAAAGCTGACAATACCCATATCAAGTAGTTTGCCTGGTTTACACTTAAAAAGTCAGCACAGCATGACAAATTATCAGACCCTGATATTCATAGACAGTTGTAAAAATCACTGATTTTTACAATCTGTCAGTAAATTTACTGGCAGTTGGCAACCCTGAGTTGTTGTCACAGATGTAGGTCATGGTTTTAAAAAGTTTTGCAAAAAATCCTTAGCATGATTGGCATGCTTAGAGTTAAAGTAGACAAAGCAAGTCACTGGCTCCCTTCTCCCTTTCCCAGTATCTCCTCTTAATCCATGACATAAGAGCTGGACTATACTGGTCTTGGCAGGAACAGTAAAGTCACATGGTTCAAACATTAAGAAAGTCAAAGAGGTGATAAAGTTCACTGGTGCACGCAATGCCGCATTCTTATGTAATTGTAACCTGGAATCTGTCAGCGTGGGCTGAATTGTACTAAGATTTTCTTTTAAATACAGGCAGTCCCCGGGTTACAAACAAGATAGGGACTGTAGGTTTGTTCATAAGTTGAATTTGTTTGTAAGTGGGAACAGGTACATTTTTTAACTGTAGCTCCAGCCAAAAAAACTATTTTTAAGCTTTTTGGATAGTGTAGGGAAGGGGTAACACCCCTGTAATGTTTGTTTTGGTGTCTATGTTTCTGTTCATAAGATGTCACCTCACTTCCTGTTCCAATAATAATTGGATTTTGAAAATTTTGGGTTGTTGTGGAAACAAGGATTGGTGATAAAGCATCAGTGGAGACCCCTTTTTCCCATAATACCTCTTACAGGAGCGAATTTCTCTTCCTAGGGGGAGATTTCCTGTCACTTCCTGTTGTCTCCCTCCGTTTGTATGTAGGAGTCGTTTGTAAGTAAGATGTTTGTAACTAGGGGACCGCCTGTACTCAGAAATAAAGATATTACTTTGCAGTTATTGGACAAAAAGTTTTTTTAACTTTTTGGCTTATCTATACAAAAGCAGTCCAATCATATTAGCAGTGCCGGGACTAGGACATCCGGCGCCCAGGGCAAAAATGCCAAATCCTCCCCCCCTTCCCTTAGGGTTAGGGTCAGGGTGCCCCCCCCATCCCTGCAATAAACCATTGCGCCAAGGGCAGCCTCCCCTCCTGCCCACAGTGGGGTTGCCACCTCATCTCTTTAAAACCAAACACATTAATTACACAGATTATGTGGCTGATTAAGGTGGTAATTAAACTCCCTTGGTGCCTTATTGGCATTAATTTAGCCACAGAACCTGTGTAATTCATATGTGTTCAGTTTTAAAGGGATGAGGTGGCAACTCTATCACCCTTGTCCCGGCCCCGCATATTAGTAATACAGTTAAAGCTTCTACAAAAATGAAATAATTTTGACTACGTTCACGTGGGTGATTAGGGGCATACAGCAGATTCCTGCAGCAAAAATCACTGGATTTTTGCTGCTGGAACCAGAAAGCTTCTACAAAGCAAAGGTTAGAAATGGATGAGTGACCTTCGATGTCGAAAGATATGCCCAGGGTTAGACAACTGCGGGTAACTGCTAGATGAGGGGAGACCTGCTCATAGCAATCTGCCATTGTTTGGTACAGGTTTCTCGATGACAACTGTTCACATTCACCCATGATCCCAGCCACAAGAATCCTCTGTGTGCCCCTAAATCACCCCTGTGAATGTAGCTTAACGCAAACCTGTACTATGATAACACAGGGCAAAGCAACAAGGCCACTTTAAAGTATACAGTATCTAAAGATAAAACTTTGGATAGAGTAAGGTACGGTTACAACCACTCATCTTTTTTTGCCACCTGTGTCTCACTATAGAGATTTCCCTTCAATTCCTGTCCTGAGGACTCAACAGGAAGAGAGGGGATATCTTTCTTATGTCAGGTCTATCCCCTCTAAGACAGCTGTCATGGGAAGAAGCATACCCATTGGAAGATCCCGCTCTGTTCCTGTTCTGTGGCAAAATTTGGGAATTACCCTCACCTTCTTTACTGGTAGCATTGATGATCATGGCAATTAGAGAGTAATTCTTTCTAAACAGGGGCACAGACAGCAATATCGACCCACCAGAGGTTCTAATCCTTTACCCTTTGTCTTTAGTAATACTTTAATGGCACCACCAAAAACACATACCCACCTTTCCTTCTCTCTCCCACCAATCTGTTCAGCTGTCGGTAGTAAAGAAAAATACCCGGCAGTTTCAGATATTGGGGAGCATGTGACTCACTCCACTCCCATAGAACAGCCCTGGATTATGGCCAGTTACCCACTGCTCTCAATGGGACTATTCAGCTCTCTGCAAACTCCGACCAGAGCACCGATAGAGCAAGTAGCACCGCTGCTTCAGTAATCTCCACTTGCTTCTAGGTCCTGTGCTGAACGGTCAGTTTTATGCATTGTAAATACAGGTGATTGGAGGCATGGGAACCATTCAGCAAATCCTTTGCATTTGCTAAATGAATGAAAAGCGTTCTCCGATTGGTCAAGGTGAAGAGCATGATGTCACCGTGACACCGCCCCACCTCTACACCTCATCCAATCACATAACGCTTTGCATTCATTCAGTAAATTCAAAGCCTTCTCCAAATGGCGCCTATGCTAAGTAGCTGACCTCCTGTGTTCACAATGCACCAGGCCAGCTGCTCAGCACAGGACCCAAATGCTAGTAGAGATCACTGGAGTAGCGATGCTTCTTCAGTGATTTCCAGCTTCCAGGAATATTGGCCAGATATTTTACTGTATATACATAGTTACATCAGCCCAAGCTGAACCAAAGTAACTATATAAAAATACCATACCTAGAATTATCTAGCAGCTGGTGTGATTGGCATTTAAAGCTGAACTCCGGGGAAAGCAAGAATCCTCCCTTGCAGTGGAGCTGCCCTGAACTGCAAGGGTTAAATGCTTATACTGTATAGGCCTAGGGGGGCCGGAAAAAGCAGTTTTACTTACCTGATCCTTCATCCCGCATTCTCCCTCCAGGCTGTTAGACAGGTTTCCACAGCCTTTTCTACCCCATACCCCAGTGGTCAGAGGTCCTTTGATATCCTCAAGTACCATTTAGGTCTCATAGCCTTGCACTGGGAGTGAGGACACCGAGGGACAGTTCACTGCCGCAGCATAGGGGAGAAGAGGAGAGCACTGGCTGCTGGGGGAGCAGATCAGGTAAGTAAAACTGCTTTTCCCAGTACGCTAGGCTGAAATAAGCTTTTAATCCTTACAGTGGGAGGCAGCAAGGGAGGATTTTTTATATTCCCGGAGAAAAGATTTAAGTGAACCTAATAGTGTGCCCAAGTATAGCACATGTTCACCTTAGGCTGTTTAGATGTATTAAAGTTATTAAGTAGTTAATTTTCCATTCACTGTCTTCAAAATATATTGGATACAATTACCGGTACTTTGGGTCCACACTAATCGGGTGGCAAGAATACATTTAAAGGATAACTCCACATTCACAAAAAACATATGTGCAGGACTGCTACACAAGTCATTATGTCATTTATTACTAAAAATATTCAATCCCCAATGGCTGATATTCTCTAAAATGTTGGAAGAATATACAGTAGACTGGGGTTCCATGCATTATGGCAACCTGGAGCCCCTCCACACACCCCTGGAGTGCACAATGCCCACATAAATCTCATTCCCTTCTGTGATTGGCTCACTGCATCTCCAATGAGATACAAGGCAAATTTCAGGCATTCCTTCTATATAGTTTTTTTAAAAATACTCTCTAAAGCAGTGGTGGTCAGCTTTCTTGATATGGGGGGGGGGGGGGCCTCAGCTGCAACCCCCAACATCACCAAAGCGCCACACATAAAATGACATGAATATTCAGTCTCAGAGACAGCAGACACAGAGACTGTGGACATCATACAGGAGACGGTTAGAGATTACAAGAGATGATCATAGACTGCAGGAATGACACAAGAGATGGTCAGAAACTGCAGACATGACACCAGAGATAGTTAGAGACTGTGGATATTGTACAAGAGATGGTCAGAAACTGCAGACTACATACATGCGATAGTCAGAGACTGTGGACAACATACAAGCAATGGTCAGAGACTGCAGACATCATACAATCAATGGTCGGAGACTGTAGACATTATACAAGCGATGGTCAGAGACTGTGGACATAATACAAGAGATGGTCAAAGATTGTGTGCATAATACAAGAGATAACAGGTGTGCAGTGCTTCAACAGGGAACGAGCACTAGATCCAAAAGGTAGTCCCAAATCCACCTGGTGGGTGCACAGACCAAGACGTTCCTCAAACATCCAAATCATAAATATGTACAGAAGGTCGGCACTCCAAAACTCCAATGCAGTACATTTATTAATAAGTGCAGCTGTGACCAAGGCGGCTTGTCCCACCGAAACGCGTCTGCTGTTCCTGTATCATCTCTGCACTTATTAATAAATGTACTGCATTGGAGTTTTATAGTGCCAACCTTCTGTACATATTCATAATACAAGAGATGGTCAAAGATTGTGGGCATGGTGCAAGAGATAGTTAGAGACTATGGACACAATACAAGAGATGGTCAGAGTCTGCCGGCATGATATAATACAATATATTACCAAAAGTATTGGGACACCTGCCTTTACACGCACATGAACTTTAAGTTAGTTAGTCCATAGGATTTAATATTGAGTTGCCCACCCTTTGCAGCTATAACAGCTTCAACTCTTCTGGGAAGGCTGTCCACAAGGTTTAGGAGTGTGTCTATGACAGAAGGTCAGGCACTGATGTGGATGAGAAGGCCTGGCTCGCAGTCTCTGCTCTAATTCATCTGAAAGGTGTTCTGTCGGGTTGAGGTCAAGACTCTGTGCAGGCCAATCAAGTTCCTCTACCCCAAACTCGCACATCCATGTCTTTATGGATCTTGCTTTGTGCACTGGTCGGCAGCCATGTTGGAAAAGGAAGGGGCCATCCCCAAACTGTTCCCACAAAGTTAGGAGGATGAAATTGTCCAAAATGTCTCGGTATGCTGATGCCTTAAAGCGAAGTTCCACCCAACTTTTGTACTTGGTCTTAAACAAAAGACCACCCCTCTTTTTTGGATATAGAATTTTTTTTATTACCTTAGTATTAAAACAGGGAACTTCCGGATTGGGAAGGTGGGGGAGATTATGGCGGCGGAAGAATGGGTGGCCACTTGTAGAGGCACTCTAAAACATTTCAATGTTACATGGGCGACCTGGCGAGATTACATATCTGACTCGGCTCCAATGACCTCCAGCCTGGACATGGCCCTACTGGCATTGGCCGACCCTCAGTTTGCAAAGAAAGCCGGTGTGAATATAGACCCTGGGATGAGACGGCAGAGTGGGCCTGACCCGGGGGGAGTTATAGACCCCATGTGACTGATGTTGTTAGACACATTTGCCATGATAAATTTGGTATTATTGCAGGAACCTGATCTAGACTATCCTTAATTAAGAGCCCGGTCTGACTGTACTCCTTAGAGGGAAAATATTGGGCACAGGGATTGATAATCAATCATTGCCCTCACAGGGGTTCGCCTGGTCCGCGGAGACCGAATGTCTGGGGCAGGGCATTCCCCCTGGGGGAAAATTGCGGAGAGCAAACCCTGGAGCCCAAAACCCATGGTAATGGTTACAAATTTGTGTTGTGACGGGCTATCCCCTCAGGACCCTCCCCCCCCCCTTTTTTTTTCTGGTCCGCTTGGGGACACTCCCGTTACTAACTAATAGTTAGGGACACGGGTTATAAAAGGGAGATTCCTCATGTCAGTCTGGCCCGAGAATTAATTCCTATCAGATCTAGTCCAAGGACGTTATTATGGTTTAAATAGTACCGTTTACACAGATTGTTGTAGTCAGTGTACCCCAGATATTGAGGGGGGCCCAGTCCGGGTGAGACGGC
>BLSH010004717.1:366769-378293 GCA_018402905.1 Glandirana rugosa
CTGCACCCCCCCCCCCCCCCCCCCCCGCCTTCTGGGACCTGTGTGTGTCCCAGAAGACGATGGGGCCATTCAGAAAATGCCGCATGCGCAGTAGGAAACTGGCTGTGAAGCCTGAAGGCTCCACTGCCGGTTTCCCTTACTTACAATGGCGGCGCCTGAACCCGATCCTATGGACGGATCAGCCTCGGGGGGCTGACATCGTGGGCACCCTGGACAGGTAAGTGTCCTTATTAAAAGTCAGCAGCTACAGTGTTTGTAGCTGCTGAATTAAAAAAAAAAAACTAATTTTCAGGGTGGAACTCTGCTTTAAGAGTTCCCTTCACTGGAACTAAGGGGCCAAGTCCAATCCCTGAGAAACAACCCCACACCATAATGCCCCCTCCACCAAATGATTAGGGCCAGTTCACAAAGCAAGGTCCAAAAAAAACATGGATGAGCGAGTTTGGGGTGGAGGAACTTGACTGACCTGCGCAGAGTCCTGACCTCAACCCAATAGAACACCTTTGGGATGAATTAGAGCAGAGATTGCGAGCCAGGCCTTCTCGTCCAACATCAGTGCCTGACCTCACAAATGTGTTCTGGATGAATGGTCAAACATTCCCATAGACACTCCTAAACCTTGTGGACAGCCTTCCCAGAAGAGTTGAAGCTGTTATAGCTGCAAAAGATGGGCCAACTCAATATTGATCCCTACGGACTACGACTGGGATGCCATTAAAGTTCGTGTAAAGGCAGGTGTCCCAATACTTTTGAATATATATATATATATATATATATATATATATATATATATATATATATATATATATACACACACATATACACACACACACGTATATATAGTGTTATATTTATAAATAGAAAATATTATCAGTGTTTTTATTTTATTTTTCTTATACTACAGATTTTTTCTTAGAACATTTATGTTAGCTAAAACTACAAATAAATTCCCGTGAAAGCAGCACATAGCTCACGGATGTAAGTACAGGCGTACCATAGAATATGTCTGTATTTGCAGAGAATGGAAGCCCCAGCTGGTATGTATATATATTTGCCCATAGGACTGTATTGACAGAATACGCTGTAAATGCTAGTACTTGCGATTTTAGGCACATGCATTGGGTGTAAGTTCCCAAATGCGAAGCGCACAGTTCTGTCAATACAGTCCTATGGGCAGTGTTATGCACCAGCTCCCAGGCGATGCAATTAATGGCGTATTTTATGATGTACACCTTTTCTAATGTCCATGTGCATGTATGTAAGGCCCCTTTCACACTTGTGCGACTTGGGACTGCAAAGTCGCATGACAAGTTGTACCCCATGATTTCCAATGAGTACCATTCATATCTGTGAGACTTCAAGTCATAGTGACTTCAAAGTAGTCCCTTCAATACTGTGGTCCAACTTTGATTCGATTTGAGGTCCATAAACCTCAATATTATACAGACATTGCTTAAAGTCGCATCAAAATCACGGCAAAAAATCATGGCAAAATCGCACGAATTTCAGGTTGAATAAGTGTGAAAGGGGTCTAAGTCATGTGTCCCCTGGAAGCATCCTAATGGCCCATGCACACGATCCGAAAATCGGATGACAGATTGTCCGTTTTTTTTTTGCATGCTAATCTCAGATCGAATCGGAAGAGTTTACTAAAGTCACCAAAATTCTCGCATGACAGAATAAAAAGATGGGAAGCGATGTGATGTGTTGTAGTGTATTTGTATTGTATTTACAGACGATAACTGTACTGATTAAACGAAAATCGCATGATCCGGTATCGGACGAGAAAAAGTTTCATGTTTGTCGGATTTAATAATATTGGATGAACGGTCATGATCGGCTCTGGAAAACTCTGTACCAACGATCCGATTGTCGCACGAGCGATTCGAAAGCGCGATTTTTCTTAGGATTTTCGGATTGTGTGTAAATAAGGATGGTGAAATGATATGGGTACTATTGGCACCCCGGATAAGAGCTGCAATAAGAAGGACACCCCCCTATCTGCCCTCTCACCTTAGTTCTATGGAGCACAAAGTCCAGGAGATGAGATATAATGATGGCCCCGGGAATGTGCTGCTCCTTGCCGCTGCCGGTCATGGTGAAATGAGTGCGATGTATAGAGGAGGACGGTGTGCTCTGCTCAGTGCAATGTACAGGAGAGGTCCTGCCGGCTCTGATCTCAGTCCCAGGTCACCGCTCTCAGCTCCTCCGACCTCTCCTTTTCTGTCCGGACACTCATTACCTCCGGCAGGAATTTGACAGCTAGTGACGTCAGGAAGGGGCGGGGCGGGGCGACACACGGGGAGAGCACAGTGCTTCTCCCAGGGGATGGAGTCACCTGCAGGGGGCGTGGTCAGGTAGCAGAGAGGACAACGTGTGCCAGATCCCAGGAGTACACAATGTTCACAATCATCCTATATATTTACTGTGTGATAATCAGATTTATATATATATACTGTTTGTACCAATATAACAGGCATGGAGATTTTATAAGTTTATATTTTGCCCTGTGTTCCAGGTACACATTTTATTGCTTCGTTACTTTGCTCCATCACACAGCGGCGTACAGTAAGTACCATTTCCATACCTGTGGGATCCCTGTGCAAGTGGACAGTCACTGTAGTAGTCACCGCTACTAAACGATCCTGAATGCTATACATTTATTAACCACATGAGCCCTGGAAGGATTTACCCCCTTAATGACCAGAGCACTTTTTACAATTTGGCACTGCGCTTCTTTAACTTGTAATTGTGCGGTCGTGTGGCGCTGTACCCAAACTAAATTTGCGTCCTTTTTTTTTACCACAAATAGAGCTTTCTTTTGGTGGTATTTGATCACCGCTGCGCTTTTTATTTTTTGTGATATAAACAAAAAAAAGACCGAAATTTTTTTTTTCTACTTTTTGTTATAAAGAAATACAATAAACTCAATTTTAGTCATACATTTTTGCCAAAATTCATTCAGCCACATGTCTCGGGTAAATAAAAAGTCAATAAGCATAGATTTATTGGTTTGCGCAAAAGTTATAGCATCAGTAAACTAGGGTACATTTTATTTTATGACTGCCTATCTCATTTCCTGAGGTGCTATAATGGAACGTCAGTACAACCCTCCCCCCCCACACCCCATTTTGGAAAGTAGTCACCCCAAGGAATTAGCTGAGAGGCATGTTGAGGCCATTGAATATTTTATTTTTTGTCACAAGTGATTGAAAAATGACAAAAAAAAAAATTACTGAAATGATATATTGCTCACACATGCCATGGGTATATGTGGAATGACACCCCAACATACATTCTGCTGCTTCTCCTGAGTATGGGAATACCCCATGTGTGAGACTTTTTGTCAGTCTAGCCGCGTACAGGACCCCGAAAACGAATCACCGCCTTCAGAATTTCAAAGGGCGTAAACTTTTGATTTCACTCCACACTACCTATCACGGTTGCGGAGGCCATGGAATGCTCAGATAGCACAAAAGCCCCCCAAATGACCCCAATTTGGAAAGTAGAAACCCCATGCTGAGTCAATGGAATATTTTATATTTTGTCAAAAGTTTCGGGAAAATGACAAAAAAAGTTTTTTTTTTTTTTTTTCACAAAGTTGTCACTGAAATTATATGTTGCTTGAACATGCTATGGGTATATGTAAAATGACACCCCAAAATACACTCTGCAGCTTCTCCTGAGTGTGGGGATACCACATGTGTGAGACTTTTTGGCAGTCTAGTTGCATACAGGACCCCGAAAACCAATCACCGCCTTCAGGCTTTCTAAGGGCCTAAAATGGTGATTTTACTCCTCACTCCCTATCACGGTTTCGGAGGCCATGGAATGCTCAGATAGCACAAAACCCCTCTAAATGACCCCATTTTGGATAGTTTAAAGTGGCAAATAGGGGTGGAACTTTGTGATATTTTGACATTTCAGGGCCTCTGAAACTGTGATAGGTAGTGAGGAAGTGAAATCACCATTTTACACCCTTAGAAATCCTGAAGGCGGTGATTGGTTTTCGGGGTCCTGTACGGGGCTAGACTCCCAAAAAGTCCCACACACGTGGCATTTTATGCCCAACATCACCCACTCTTCTAACCACTTGAACCACCAAGTCCTTTCTGACACTTTTGTTTACATGAAAAAATTACTTTGAACCCCCAAACATTATATATTTTTTTAAAGCAGATGCCCAGCAGATTAAAATGGTGGGTGTTGCAATTTTTTTTTTTCACAAAGTATTTGCTCAGCGATTTTTCAACGCAATTTTTTGGGGAAAAAAACACTTTTTTGAATTGTAAAAGCACAAAAACACCCTATATTGCCCAAATGTTTGATGAAATAAAAAGGACGATCTTATGCCGAGTACAAAGATACCAAAATAGACATGCTTACAAATGACGCACACCCGCACAGCAGCAACAAACTATATACATTTTTAAAAGCCTTTACATATTACTACTTTAGATTTACAGAGGAGGTCTACTGCTAGAATTACTGCCCTCGATCAGACGGTTGTGGTGATACCCCACATGCATGGTGCACGTTCACATTTGCGTGTGTGCACAGGGGGACAGGGGTGCATTTTTTTTTAATTATTCATTTTGCTTTTTATTTTATTTTTACACTGTCCCTTTCATTTTTGTATATCATTTTTATTGTTATCACAGTGGGCAGGTGCCAAGTCCTGCTGGAAAATGAAATCAGTATTTCCAAAAAGCTGGCCAGCAGAGGGAAGCATGAAGTGTTCTAGAATTTCCCGGTAGAGCAGTGGTTCTCAACTCCTGTCCTCAGGACCCACTAACAGGCCAGTATTACCTTGGGGAGATGCAGACTAGAATACTGCAATCACTGAGCAGCAAATGATATCACCTGTGATGTATTTCAGTTATCCTGCAAATCTGGCCTGTTAGTGGGTCCCGAGGACAGGTGTTGAGAACCACTGCGGTAGAGGTCTGCGCTGACTTTGGACTTGATAAATCACAGTGGACCAACACCAGCAGATGGCATGGCTCCCCAAATCATCCAAATGGAAACTTCACACTGGACCTCATGGAACTTGGATTCTGTGCCTCTCCACTCTTCCTCCAGACTCTGGGACCTTGATTTCCAAATCAAATGCAATATTTTCCAGAGTGGGTGAGGATTTGGGTGCCATGTCATCTGCTAGTGTTGGTCCACTGGGATTTATCAAGTCCAAAGTCAGCACAGCCCTCTACCAGGAAATTCTAGAGCACTTCATGCTTCCCTCTGCTGACCAGCTTTATGGAGCTGCTGTTTTTTATTTTCCAGCAGGACTTGGCACCTGCCCACACTGCCAAAAGTACCTGGTTTGATGATCATGGTATCACTGTGCTTGATTGGCCAGCAAACTCGCCTGACCTAAACCCCATAGAGAATCTGTGAGGTATTGTCAAGAGGAAGATGAGAGAGACACCAGACCCAACAATGCAGACGAGCTGAAGGCCGCTATCAAAGCAACCTGGGCATCCATATCACCTCAGCAGTGCCACTGGCTGATCACCTCCATGCCAGGCCCCATTGATGAAGTTATCCATGCAAAAGGATCCCCGCCAACCAAGTATTAAGTGCATACTATACTGCACATGGACATACTTTTCAGTAAGCCAACATTTCTGTATTTAAAATATTTTTTTTTATTAGTCTAATATTCTAATTTTCTGAGATACTGAATTTTGGGTTTTCATTAGCTGTAAGCCATAATCATCAAAATTAAAAGAAAGAAATGTTTGAAATATATCACTTTGTGTGTAACGCATCCATACAAAATATACGACTTTCACTTTTTTAATTGAATTTCTGAAATAAATGAACTTTTTGATGATATTCTAATTGTATGAGATGCCCCTGTAGTGTATGGCCAACTCTACTTAAGCCTTGTACACACGGGTCGATGATTGTATACAACAGGTCGTACGAACGAGCGTTATATGCTAAATCGACCGTTAGTACGCACGATTAGAACAGACGACGTACGACAGTCGTACAACAGAAGTTGTATAAGCAGACTAGAAATCTTGGTAGCACCAACAAGCGCTCATACGACCGTTGTATCGTGTGTACAGAGAAGTTGGTCCAACAAGTTGTATTGTGCAAAACACGCATGCTCAGAAGGCAGGAATGGATGGACGCTAATTACATGCACCTGAACTTTCTCTTTATACCTTCATAACACGACACTACGTTTGGCTTGGTCGTACGATCGTTTAGTGCATGTCAGTACGTGAGATACAACAGCCAACATACGATTTGGGCCGTTCGGTCGTACGACCGTTGCACCGTGTGTATGAGGCATTAGTAACCGTGTACCAGCCATCCCTCTGTGATTAATAGAAGTCTCCTCCAGCAGTTCAGAATGCAGGAGGGCAGTCTTGGTGATGAACCAGGGAGAGCAGTCTTTAGAGATGTTACTGTTCAGGCAGGTTCCAGCGGAGATCAAACCTGACAAGCTACAATTGCTGACCTCCTTCTGTAAATGATAGCCTGGCTGTGAAGCTGACTCACAGACCTTACTATGCCGGGCTCATTGAGACGGCCAAACATCAGTGAGAATATGGGATTCTTGCTGGTAGAGAAACTACTCGCAGCCAGATCTGCCAGAAAAACTAGTCGTAGCCAGATTTGTGCCGTGTATGAGTCATTGGCCAGCATGTTCACATGGAAGCCCTCATCAGAGCAGTTACATGTGATTAGGCTGGCTGTGATTGCAGAACAGAAATTGTCCATAGCGAATCGTCCAGTTTGTATGCCACCATAGCTCTGATCTAAAGTTTAGCGACATCTATAGCCACCTTCTTTCGGCCATCTGGACAAGGCCTCGCTGACCAAAACCAGTATGCAGATCAGGAATGTCAGAGTAAGGCCAGAATTCCTCACATGCATACTCCTTCTAGGTCAATGAACGAAAACATTAAGGCTGGGTTCACACCTATGCGAATTGGATGCGGCTTAAACCGCATCCAATTCGCAGGACACTTGAAAACACATTGTTCTCAATGTGTCCGGTTCACATATGCCTGGTGCATCCGCATTGCACAAAAAATGTGTGCGTTTTTTGTGCAATGTGGTGCGAATTCCCAGCCCATTGTGTTCAATGGGAGCGCATCTAACACGGAGATGCACTCCGCACTGAACGGGGATATTTTCCCTGCTCGAGGCCCTTCCCTCTCCCCACAGCTGCTGCGTTGTGGGAATGGACAGGAACTGCCGAACGGCGACTCTGCCCCTTCCTGGCAGCAGACAGGCTGGAATTCGCACCGGACTGGTGTGAATCCAGCCTGAAGCAGATGGTCAACATAGCGAACAAGCATTTTGAGAAGTAGTCTTTCGGTATTTCTCATATAACAGCCTTTCTTCAAGTGTTAACCCATGGTGACCCATTAGGGCTTATTTACACTTGCTTTGGCATCAACGCACATTAAAGCTCCTACTGCTTCAACAAGCTTTTATGATGTGTTTTTGATGCTTCGGTGGTGCTTCGATGAGACTTTGCTGATGCTTCGATGAAGCTTCAGTGGTGATGCTCTTTTGAAGCTTTGTTGAAGGTTGGCAGATACCCTGTGTGTAAAGCCTCGTACACACGGGACGACGATCGTACGTACGATCGTCGCAAATCGTATGTTGCATAATGTAACTTGCATACTGACTGCACTACACGAGCGTACGAGCACAGAAAGACCATTCAAGTGCATGTAATTAGCATCCGCCGTTCCTGACTTCGGAGCATGCGTGTTTTGCACAATACAACTTGTTGTACCAACTGCTCTGTACACACGATACAACAGTCGTATGAGCGCTTGTTGGTACGACCAAGTTTTCTAGTCTGCTCATACAACTGCCTTGTACGACCGTCGTATGTTCGACTGTTCTAATCGCGCATACGAATGATCGATATCGGATACAAAGGTCGTTAGTACGACCTGTTGTATACGATCGTCGTCCCGTGTGTACGAGGCTTTAGGGTTGCCACCTCATCCCTTTAAAACCGAACACATATGAATTACTCCGGTTCTGTAGCTCATTAAGGTGGTAATTAAACTCACTTGGCGCCTTATCTGCATTAAATTATCCTCAGAACCTGTGTAATTCATTGGTGTTCGGGTTTAAAGGGATGAGGTGGCAACCCTACTGTGTGTGTTGATATCTCACACCTACAATTTCTCCAAAACCAAGGGAAGCTAAAGCTGAAGGTGTAAACAGGACTGTAAGCTCACCATTTTATTAAGTGACACAAGCTTTGACTGGCGTTAATTCACACCTAGTGCATTTTTGATGCAGTTTGCAGAAATGCAGGGAATTCTTTTAACATGGGTTCCTATGGAACATGTTCACTTTTTTGGGCCGCTGCATTTTTTGAAAGGGTCTGGGACTTTTTTTCATGCAAAAAGCAGCGTTTTGCATGTAATAGACTTCAATGGGCAAGCATGAAAAACGCAAGTGCTGCGTTTTTACCACGTTTTGCGGTTTAAATCTGCCTAGCAACAACGTTTTCCCAAAAAATAAAATATAATATTATTTAACCACTTCAGCCCCGGAAGGATTTCCAGCTTTAGGACCGGAGCCCTTTTTGCGATTCGGCGATGCGTCGCTTTAACTGACAATTGCGCGGTCGTGCGACATTGTACCCAAACGAAATTTGCGTCCTTTTTTTTCCCACAAATAGAGCTTTCTTTTGGTGGTATTTGATCACCTCTGCGTCATTTCTGATCGCCGCTATAAACAAAAGAAGAGCGACAATTTTGCAAAAAAAAACAAATTTCTTACTTTTTCCTAAAATACAAATCCAAAAAAAAAATATAAAAAAACATTTTTTTTCACCGTTTTTGGCTGATTTATATTCTTCCTCATATTTGCGATTAAAAAAAATCGCAATCGGCGTTTATTGATTGGTTTGCGCAAAAGTGGTTGCGTTTACGGATGATGAGAATTCATTTTTGGGGTTTTTATTTATTTATTTTTTTTTTACTAATAATGGCGGCGATCTGCGATTTTTTGCGGTACTGCGATATTTCAGCGGACATGTCGGACCATTTTGACACTTTTTTGGGACCATTGGCATTTATACAGCGATCAGTGCTATAAAAATGCACTGATTACTGTGTAAATGCCATTGGCAGTGAAGGGGTTAACCTGCAGGGGGCGCTCTAAGGGTTAAGTATGTTCCCTGGGCGTGTTCTAACTGTATTGGTGCTGCCCTATCTGGGGAAGGGAAGTGGTCACAGCCTTCACGTAAAGGAAGGCTGTGATCACAGCCCTTCCCCCTCACACAGAGCGGAGGTCCGTGTTTACATACATGGACCTCCGCCCACTCGCTCTGGGGGGGCCATCTCGGGTAGCCGACGGCAATCGAAGCCGCCGCACCTGCTCCCTGGCCCCCCCTGGACACAGTGAGCGCGCGGGCGCGCCTCCGGCGGCGCGCGCGCTCACTAAACTCGTTCCCGCAGCCGCCGTCGTATGACGGCGATTTGCGGGAACGAGCCACTTTGCCGCCGTCAGATGCCGATCGGCGGTCGGCAAGTGGTTAAAAAAGTTAAAAATAAAAAACCGCAAAACTCTGCAAAAATGCAGTAAAAACGCTGTAAAAAAACCCGGAAAGCACAGCAAAAAATGCTGAAAAGCAGCATGCATTGATGTGAATCGAGCCTAAGAGAGCTTTAACAAAGCCTGTCTGAAGCCTTGTTTTGAAGCAAGTGTAAACTAGCCCTTACACTGTCATCCTAAATGCTGCAGAGAGCTGTTCCACTTATTGTGATGGAGCCTCTCTGCAGTCTCCTTCTGAGAGTCTCTAGAGCAGTGGTTCTCAACTCCTGTCCTCAGGACCCACTAACAGGCCAGATTTTAAGTATTACCTTGGGGTAATGCAGACTAGAATACTGCAATTGCTGAGCAGCAAATGCTATCACCTGTGATATATTTCAGTTATCTTACAAACCTGGCCTGCTAGTGGGTCCTGAGGACAGGAGTTGAGCACCACTGCTGTGGGGTATAATGAAAATCACAAAACTATAAAAACTATATGATAAAATGGTATATTAAAAAAATAAATGACAAAAAATCTGAACAACTTTTAGCAAGCCTCTTCCCCTTTAACTACACTAAACTCAGTGTAAACTCTATATACCAGGGGTGGCGAACAAGTTAGACACAAAGAGCCAAAATTTTAAACCGTGAGAGTCAGAGAGCCACACCACGCAGTGACCTGCCAAAACAGACAAACACTCACACAAAAACACATAATTAAAACCATATTATTCACCATAACACTTTATTCCCTTTACAAAACAACAATGTGTTCATTTCAAGGTAAGTGTCCACCCTCAACACACACATCTTCCCATTCTTCCAAAAATGTCCTGTATTCATCTTCATATTTTCGTTTCGCTTCGCATTTTGCCATTTTGACGACAATGGTAACATCCTGCATGCGTATGTTTACTTAATTTCCCGGCATAGACGTAACCCGCGGAGATGATGGGCGGTCCCTTACGTCAGAAGCAGCATAACAAAATCCAATCTGTCAAAGGGCCGGTTCACACTGGAGCGGCGCGAAGCGGCGCGATGTGGCGCTCGAGGCGATAACAAGGCGGCTTGCGAGGAGACTTCTATCATAGAAGTCAATGCAAGTCGCCTGAGATCGCCCTGATAATAGTGCAGGGACCATTTTTCTAAGGCGGAGCGAAGCGATTCGCTCCTATTAGAACGGTCCCATTTGCACAGCATTGAGGCGAATTGTCAGGCGACTCAAGTCGCCTGACAATTCGCCTAGATGTGAACGGGCCACGAAGTCACGCCGATCCGCGCCGCTCCAGTGTGAACCGGCCCTAATGAATTTGAGAAAATAAGAGAAACATGAAACTTGGCAAAGAGCCACAGTATATACAAAATATGATAAGAGGGAAAGAGCCGCATTCATTTTGGCCGGGAGCCGCGTGTTCGCCACCCCTGCTATATACGCTCTCTATATACACTCACCAGCCACTTTATTAGGTACACATAGTGACATGATAGCATCACGCAAATGCTGCAGATTTGCCGGCTGCACATCCATGATGCAAATCTCCTGTTCCACCACATCCCAAAGGTGCAGTGGTTCTCCACTCCTGTCCTCGGGACCCACTAACAGGCCAGGTTTGCAGGATAACTGAAATACATCACAGGTGATATCATTTGCTGCTCAGTGATTGCAGTATTCTAGTCTGCATCTACCTGACGTTAGTGACTCGTCGTTTACTATAGTGGACACTACATAAAGTCAATAGGACGTTTGGACCGGACAATCACCCAGGGCTCCTGTCCTCACCTCTTGGTGACGTGGAAACCCTACACCACCTTGTCCTCTAAACGTAGTACCTACACGTCGGCCGTTTAGACGTCGTAAACGCACTACGATAGTACAGTGATACACATGGATTATTTCACCGACCACTCACATATATCTCTCGCATATATCGTCCCCACCGCTTGTGCGCCGAGGGCCGGTTTTACTTACGCCGAGAAAGGGAGAATAGTATAA
>BLSH010004734.1:15510-52166 GCA_018402905.1 Glandirana rugosa
CAATCCGAGTCACTGTAAAAGCTTTGCACAACATTACACTGTTGCTATATCATGTTTAGGGCAACCTGGCAGCCATTTCTTTTTTTTTTTTTTTCTTTTCTTACTTGCATCCATGCTCTCCCTCACCTCTCCCACTAGGAGTCCTGTCCTGCAGAGCTCCCTTGTGCTACACTACACTGTGTGCAACTCAGCTGCCGTCCGCAATTTACATAACAATAGCGCTGGCCGCCCATGATTTACATAACAATAGCGCCTGCCGCCTACGAGTTACATAAAAATAGCGCCTGTTGCCCACAAGTTACATAACAATAGTGTACACACAGCAGAGCTAAACAGCGTTAATGACTCACTGGCATGGGCCTATTTTGAGGTAGGGGCCTGGAGCTGCAGCTCTAATAGCCCCTATGTCAATCCAGCCCTGCCAGTATAGTGTACGATTGGTCTGCAGGAGCTTATTTGTTTTTACTGTTCTGAAGCAGCATAGAGGCCGCATTGGATGCATATGTGCTTGGCTCATCCTGCTTGGGCCTGGTTGCAGTTGAAGAGGGGCATGCTTGCAAACTGGCTTAAACGCATGGTTGCTAAAAAAGCACATTTGCCTAAATGAATGTTTGCTGGAGCTTGTGTTTGCTTAAATGCTTGTTTGCTTAAAACACGTTTGTTAAAATATGTTTTGTTAAACATAGTTGCTAAAACACGTGGGCTAAAACACAGGTTTGCAAAGCAACACATGTCGCATAGACTCGGGTCACATACAGAACTTGTGTCACAGAGAGACGTGTCGCAGAGATGCGTGTTGCAGAAATGCATGTTGCACGGGCCTGTGTTGCACGGGCCTGGGTCACATGGGCGTGTGTCTGCATAGGAAGGTGTCTGCATAGACCACATGAAGCAGAGACACCTGATGCCTATGAATGCATGTTTTGCATAAACACATACCTGCTTACTTACATAGGCACGTTTTGCATAAACACATGCCTGCTTGCTTACTACTAAAACCTATTATGGTCCGAAGCCAAACTGGGAGGTAAGGCCTATTCTAGATCTCAAGGTCCTAAACCAATTTCTTGCGGTGCGGCCGTTCCGCATTGAGTCAATCTGCTCAATGAGTGCCTCGCTCCAGGAAGGAGATTTTTTGGCATCAATAGACATAAAGGATGCATATTTGCATGTGCCAATTTTGCTACGTCATCAGAGGTTTTTGCGCTTTGCGATAGAACGCTACCAGTTCTGGCTCTGCCATTCAGGATTGCAATAGCTCCCTAAATCTTCATAAAGATTCTGTCTCCAGTGCTGGGCCTTCTAGGGTCACGAGGAGTTCTAATAATTGGATGCCTGGACTACCTCTTGCTCAAAGATTCATCTCGGTGCAGACTCGGGCAGAATGTGACCCTAACAGTCCTGGAAAGCAGGGGTTCAGTCATGTATGTAGGGAATTCCTTACTAGACCCAGTTCAGACTCTTGAATATCTAGGTCTACAGCTAGATACAGTCCAGGCAAGGATACTCTCACTGCTGAGAGGATCAGGGATCTCAAGGCTCTGGTAAGCCAGAGGAGGGTGATGAGACACTCTATGGGAGGCTGCTAGGGAAGATGGTAGCCTCTTTCAAGGCAGTTCCATATGCACAGTTTCACTCCAGGGTGCTTCAGCGCAACATCCTGGCAGAGTAGAGCAGACAATTGCAAACTTTGGATTCCTGCATGTCCTCATCTCCCAGGGCTCAATGGAATCTCGCCTGGTGGTTAGTAAACAAGAATCTGTCTCAGAGCAGATCTTTTCTTCCAGTATCTTGGAAGATTGTGACCGCAGATGCCAGTCTTATAGGCTGGGGAATGGTTATGGGGGACTCTACGGTCCAGGGGAGATGGTCATTGGTGGAGCAGAGATTGCCCATAAACCTCCTAGAGCTACAAGCTATTCGACTAGCTCTGAGGTATTGGACATCCAGGTTGCTGGGCTACCTGGTAAGGGTACAGGCCGACAAGACCACAGCAGTGGCAAGTTTGCAAGACTCTGCAGTTCACATCCCAGACATGGGAAAATTGGAAGGCAGCCTTTTTCAGCCGCCAACAGACACACCCGGGAGAGTGGTCAATGCATCCCGAAGTGTTTTTGGAAATTTGTCTGCGCTGGGGGAAACCAGAGGTTACTCTACTGGCATCCCGATTCAACAACAAAGTCCAGCAGTTTGCGTCCCGAGCAGGGGATCCTTTGGCTATAGGAGTAGGTGCTCTGGTGATTCCATGAGCCCAGTTCTCCTTGATTTATGCCTTTCCCCAATCTCTCTGCTACTGCATCTCTTGCACATATTTGGGGGGGGGGGGGGCGACAGGCATTCTAGTGGCACCAGATTGGGCCAGAAGGCCTTGCTACCCAGAGATAATGAGGTTAACGTGAACAGGCCTTAGCAGCTTTATATCCGACCCAATCTACTCTCTCAGGGTCCTATATTCCACCCGAATTTACATGCACAAGTTGACGGCATGGCGATTGAAGCCACAATATTAAGAGATCCTGGGGTTTTTGGGCCATGTGTTGTCTACAATGGTAAATGCTAGAAAGCTAGTAGCCAGGAAGATTTATCACAGGGTTTGGAAGGCTCACATTGCGTGGTGTGAGGTCAGTAAATGGCATCCCCGCAAGAATGTGATAGGTAAAATGCTAGTCTTTCTTTAAGCAGGAGTAGACTTGAAGTTGGATTTGACTACAATCAAAGGGCAGGTTTCAAAGGGATAGCTCGGCTGTTACCACAAGTTAGATTGCCTCCCTGTCCAGGGGATTTGAATTTGGATTTGTCAGTGCTGCAGAAGAAGCTTTTTGAACCTATTAGGGAGATTCCCTTGGTTCTTTTGACTAGGAAACTCATTTTTTTATTTTTTTGCCATCACCCCAGCCAGAAGGATTTCGGAGTTGGCAGCTCTTTCTTGTAAAGAACCAGACTTAAGATTTCACCGGGATGAGGTGGTGTTGCGGCCTCTTCCATCCTTCCTACCGAAGGTAGTGTCAGCCTTTCATCTCAATGAAGATATTATCTTACCTTCTTTTTATTCTCCGCCCTCCTCCCCGGAGGAGAGATGATTGCACTCTTTAGATGTGGTGTGTGCTGTTAAGATCTGTCTGAAGAGATCTGCAGACGTCAGTAAGACTGATGCCTTTTTTTGTTGCCTGAAGGCCCTAGAAGGATCCGGCGGCATTCCAAGGCAGCTGTTTTCGCTGCGGATTATCCAGCTGATTACTCAAGTTTATGGTTTAAAGGGGGAGAGCTTCCCTATTTAGGGTGAGAGCTCTTTCCACCAGGAGACGTCCTGGGCTTCTGCCACCAGACGTCGGCGGCACAGATTGTGAGGCTGCTACATGGTCCTCAGTACATACATTCACAAGATTCTATCAGGTGAATGTTAGAACAGCGGAGGATTCTGCTTTTTGGCCACAGCATATTAAGGGCTGCGGTTTAATTAGGATTGTGTCTCCCTCCCCTCAGGGATTGCTCTGGGACTTCCTAGTATGTATATGAATATATAGCCTGTTCTATGTTCTGTGATGCACGAGAAAGAGAAAATTTGATTTTTTATACATATTTACCTTTAAAATCCATTTCTTTTGAAAAACATCACGGCGCACAGAGGTCCCTCCCCTCTCTGTGTTTGTGGAGTTCATTGCTTGCTACAAAGCTGAAGTGCTCCCAGTGTGGGAGAGGTTATATAGGAGGCGGAACTTCCTGTTTGTTTTTCATTTGATTGCCAGTGTCCATTCACCTATAGGGGGCGCATAATACAGTATGTATATGAATATATAGGCTGCTCTGTGTCCCGTGATGTCCTTTGAAAGAAATTGATTTTTATAGGTATGTATAAAAAATCCAATTTTTGTTGATATGCATACTGTTGTGACCACTAAGGGAATATACTTGCTAAGTCATTATGGTGGATTCCTATTTGTGAAAACAATGGATTATCTTTCTGACTCCTTTGGCACACCCTTGGAGCTGGACTACACAGTGGGCAGTGGCTCTTGGTCAAATGAGCCATATAATATACATACAATTCAGCATCTGCCCACAGGGCAATCGATCGTCACTCTATACAAGATCGATGGTTCCTTATTTCCAAAATGGGTCTCTGTGTTATTACCCACAATGTAAGAGGTTTCATCTCCCCTCAGAAACACAAAAAATACTTTTACAAAGATGTGCGGACAGATTTTATCCTGATGCCTGGTGCCTGAAGAGACACATTTTTCCTCCTCTAATCACCCCCATTACTTTGACAAATCCTATAAACAGCACTATTTTACCACGTTTGAGTCCAAGTCCAGGGCTGTAGCAATATTTATAAAAAACACAGTATTAGTTGATGGTTCAGTGTTGGGACCTTTACTTTTCAATATATTTATAAATGATATAGGGTCTGGGATTAAAAGTACAATTTCAGTGTTTGCAGATGACACCAAGCTATGCAGTGGAATAACTTCCTTGCAGGATGTCTCCAACTTACAAGCAGACCTCAATGCACTGTCTAATTGGGCGACTATGTGGCAAATGAGGTTTAAAGTGGTTGTCAAGTCATGACAACCACTTTAAACTACAGGTAAGCTTATAATAAGGCTTACCTGTAGGTCCAGGAAATATCTCCTAAACCTGTACTGTTTAGGAGATATCCCCTGTATCTGCATGTGCCGACGTCATCGTCACATGCGCACTGAAGAATCAGCACCCGGGGTAGCCCAGGGTGCCATTTCTTCTGTATTTGTACCGTAAATGACAGCTCCCGTGCACATACGTGGGAGTGAAGTCATTGCAGCTCCGCCAATCACATCGCTGGAGCCCGCGCTGTAATTGAATGGAGCCGCAGACCTGGAAGAACAACGCCGCCGGTCACATCGGTGTGCCGAGACCGCTGCAACAGCTTTGTTCCTAGGTAAGTGTTTCATAATGAGCTAGTATGCGCTGCCCACAATGACCAATCCACTTTCCAGGAAACTGTTCATCTAGGAATGCTTGGACCTGACACCCATAATGTTTTTCCAGCAAGATGGTGCACCACCACATTATGGGTGTCAGGTCCGAGCATTCCTAGATGAACAGTTTCCTGGAAAGTGGATTGGTCGTCGTGGGCCAATTGAATGGCCCCCAAGGTCTCCTGATCTGGGGTCATCTGAAGGCAATTGTCTATGCTGTGAAGATACGAGATGTGCAGCACCTGAAACTAAGGATACTGAAAGCCTGTGCTAGCATTTCTCCTGCAGTGTTGCTATCAGTGTGTGAAGAGTAGGAGAAGAGGGTTGCATTGACAATCCAACACAATGGGCAGCACATTGAACACATTTTAAAAATGGTCAGAAACTTGTAAATAACTCATGAAAGAATAAAGTTACGTTAAAACCAAGCACACCATTGTTTTTCTTGTGACATTCCCAATAAGTTTGATGTGTCACATGACCCTCTTCCTATTGAAAAAACAAAAGTTGGATTCGAAATAGCCGACTTCAAAATGGCCGCCATGGTCACCACCCATCTTGAAAAGTTTCCCCCTCACATATACTAATGTGCCACAAACAGAAAGTTAATATCACCAACCATTCCCATTTTATTAAGGTGTATCCCTATAAATGGCCCACCCTGTATATACAGTCAGTTAGTGCAGGCAGTTTAGTGTAGAGTGAAATTTATACTAGATATATAGATAGGGTGATCTGTATACAGTCAGTTAGTGTAGGCAGGGAAAGAATATACTGTGTATATATATATATATATATATATATATATATATATATATATACATTCCTAGTGTATATGCATGACATGGGGGTCCCCCCAAAATCCAAACCAGGCCCTTGGAGTCTGGTATGGATATTAAGGGGAACCCCTGGCCAAAATTTGAAAAAAAAGGATGTGGAGGCCCCCCAAATCCAAACCAGGCCCTTATTCGAGCACACAGCCCTGACATGGCAGGAGGTGGTGGGGACGAGTGAGCAGTCCCCCCTCAGAACCATACCGGTCCACATGCCCTCAACATGGAGAGAATGCTTTGAGGTCACCCCAAAGCACCTTGTCCCCATGTTGATGGGGAGAAAAGCCTCATCCCCACAACCCTTGCCGGTGGTTGTTGGGGTCTGCAAGCGGGGGGCTTATCGGAATCTGGAAGCCTCCTTTAACAAGGGGGCCCCCAGATTCTGACCCTCCCATGTGAATAGGTATGAGGCACATTGTACCCCTACCCATTCACCAAAAAAGGAGTGTAGTGGTAAAACATAAGGTAATTTTTGACAAGCCCTTTATTGTGTCAAATAGCTCTTTTCTTCTTTCTTATTCCTTCCTCCGGTCTTCCTCCATCTTCTCCTGCACGGCTTCTTTTTCTGGCCTTCTGCTTCTTCTTTCGGTCTTCTTCCTTCCTCTCGTCGTCTTCAATCATCATCTTCTTTTTCTTGTTCTTTCACCACCACCGCTGCCGCTGCTGTGCCATCCAAAGGTGATGCCCAGAATGGGCAGTCTTCAGTTTGACATTTCTTTTATAAGAAGGGGCAGGGACACCCTGTAATGTAAATGGGTGACCCGCTCCCTCTGATGTCAGAAGGGGGCGGGGTCACTCGGTACATTGTACCCTTACCCATTCACCAAAAGAGGAGTAAAGTGGTACAAAAAAACAAGAGGCCCCCACTGACAATGCAAGACGTCAGAAGGGGGCGGGTCACCCATTTACATCACCAGGTGGCCCACCCTTTCTTATAAAAGAAATGTAAATCTGAAGACTGCCCATTCTGGGAGATGCCTCTGGACGGCGCAGCTGCAGCAGCAGGCACGGGGGCAGTGAAAGAAGAAGGAAGAAGAAGATGAAGTTTAAAGATGAAGAGAGGAATGAAGAAGACCGAAAGAAGAAGCAGAAGACCAGAAGAAGGACCGAGGCAGGAGAAGATGAGGGAAGAAAGAAGAGCTATTTCACACAATCAAGAACTTGTCAAAAACTGCCTCTTGCTTTTTGTACCACTTTACTCCTTTTTTGGTGAATGGGTAGGCCCATACCTATTCACATAGGGGGGTCGGGATATGGGGCCCCCTTATTAAAGGGGCCTTCCAGACTCCGATAAGCCCCCTGCCTGCAGACCCCCACAACCACCGGTAAGGGCTGTGGGCGTGAGGCCCTTCTCTCCATCAACATGGGGACAAGGTGCTTTGGGGGTGAGCTCAGAGCATGCTCTCCATGTTGAGGGCATGTGGCCTGGTATGGTACGGAGGGGGGGTGCTCGCTCATCCCCACCCCCTCCTGTCATGCCAAGGCTGCGTGCTCGGATAAGGGTCTGGTTTGGATTTTGGGGTGCCCCTACACCATTTTTTTTATTTGGCGCAGGGTTCCCCTTAACATACATACCAGACCCGAAGGGTCTGTTACAGACTTTGGGGGGAACCCCGCAATTTTTTTTTTACCGGGGTTTCCCTTAACCACTTGCCGACCGCCGATCGGAGATTGACGGCGGCAAAGTGGCTCTGTAACGCAAAACGCCGTCATACGACGGCGGCTGCGATACAGAGATACGCGCTCACTGTGTTCGGGGGGGGCCAGGGAGCGGGTGCGGCGGCTTCGATTGCCGCCGGCCACCCGCGATGCCCCCCCCGGAGCGAAAGAACGGAGGTCCGTGTAAGTAAACACGGACCTCCGCTCTGTGTGAGGGGGAAGGGATGTGATCACAGCCTTCGTGTACACGAAGGCTGTGACCACTTCCCTTCCCCAGCTAGGCAAGCCCCCCTACAGTAAGAACACGCCCAGGGAACACAGTTAACCCTTAGAGCGCCCCCTGCAGGTTAACCCCTTCACTGCCAATGGCATTTACACAGTAATCAGTGCATTTTTATAGCACTGATCGCTGTATAAATGCCAATGGTCCCAAAAAAGTGTCAAAATGGTCCGACATGTCCGCCGCAATATCGCAGTACCGCTAAAAATCGCAGATCGCCGCCATTTTTAGTAAAAAATAAAAAAAAATAAAAACCCCAAAAATGAATTCTCATCATCCGTAAACGCAACCACTTTTGCGCAAACCAATCAATAAACGCCGATTGCGTTTTTTTTTATCGCAAACATGATGAAGAATATAAATCGGCCAAAAACGGTGAAAAAAATGTTTTTTTATATTTTTTTTTTGGATTTGTATTTTAGCAAAAAGTAAGATATTTGGGTTTTTTTGCAAAATTGTCGCTCTTCTTTTGTTTATAGCGGCGATCAGAAATGACACAGAGGTGATCAAATACCACCAAAAGAAAGCTCTATTTGTGGGAAAAAAAGGACGCCAATTTCGTTTGGGTACAACGCCGCACGACCGCGCAATTGTCAGTTAAAGCGACGCAGCGCCGAATCGCAAAAAGGGCTCCAGTCCTAAAGCTGGAAATCCTTCCGGTCCTTAAGTGGTTAAAATCCATACCAGACCTGGACTGGGGGGGTGGTCAATGCAATGCTTTTTCAGTGATTTTATCTATATTGCTGGGAACCGGCAATACAATTCAGCCGCGATAATAAATTATAATTTTTCCTTTGGAAATGTCATTTTGCTCTGGCTATGTTCTAAGCATCACAGAGGTGCGTCCTTTTACAGGCAGACTAAGAGGACCCCCAGGCATGATATTTAAAGGAAAATTTCATTTTTATTTTTTCACTTTTTTTTTTTAGATTCATTTTATTTGGTATTCACAAAAGAAAAGAATCTTGTACATAGAGTTGATTTGAGAGAGAAACCATTTCTTAACAGCGCAGTACAGCCATAAAACAATAAAAAAAAACAAAAAAAAAACAGTATGTTAGCAGCGCAGTCAAATGGAGAGAGTTGGGTGAACCCTCTCTGTGTGGCAGAGATGACTCAGAGGTCGGGGGACCAGAGGATACCCCCCGAGAGTGCAGGCGGGGGGTAATGCTGGACATTAAAACATAAAATCATAGGGGTACTGGATGCAATATGTGCAGAGTTTGTGTATGCATAAGTCTATAAAGAAGTCTATAAACCATGGCGGTGAACATCCACTGTAGCACTGGCGGGGCTGCACCACTAAGAAGTTACCGAACTCCTGTGAAGACAACAAAGAACAAAAAGGTGCGCCTCTAAGTGCAGTAGTGTTAAAAAGTTATTTATTAAGACAAGGTAAAATAATACTCACAAAGGTAGCAATAAAACAGTAATCATAATAATAACAAGCAGATATATATGTTAGCTGAGATATCACTTTTGCAAAGTAGGGACATGGGGGGGTTAGAGGGGATAGGGGAAAGGGGGGGTAAGATGCGCGCTTAAACCTGATGGTGGCTTAGTCAGGTAACTTCGGATAACATGGGCGACCAGGGCATCTCCGCCCCCCCCAAAGAGGGGGGAGAGAGGGGGAAGGCCCCGTCCTCATCCAAAACTAGGGAAGGGTTTGTATCAGGTTCCAAAGTAAACAACAAGTATCGGTTTGCTAACTAATTGGGGTTAGCTTGTGGTAAACCTAGCGGATAAATGTAAGGAAGGTGAAGGATATATTTACCAGAGTATATTTAGCCCAAAAAGGGTGGTAGCGTTCATCAGGGAAGGTCTCTGGTATGTGGGTGATGCTCCTGGGAGCTCTGTATAGTAGGGCGTAATGAGGGGTCAAAAGGGAAAGGGGGGTGTAAGTCCAGACCCATTCCTATGGAGGGGAAGTCCACAAAAAACGTCATCTTGATCCAGGGTTAGAAGAAGTCTAAGGTCATTCAACAAATTTTCATTAAAGGTTCAATTAATGAAGGCTCGCCAACTCCGGGGGACGTGTATGTTTGTAAGATGGGGGGTGGTCCAAGTGTTTAGAAGGTCCCTTTGAAGCAAGAGGATTAGTTGATTTTGTATTTCAACCAACGTTGGAAGAGTAGGTGCGATCCAGTGTTTTAGGATAGCTTTTCTGGAGGCTAAAAGGCCGATATGTATCCATTGGTGAAAGCGGGTGCCTTGAGTAGCGGGAGGAGTTCCAGTAGGGACTGTTTGGGGGCTAGGCTCTGAGCTAAAAAGTATGAGCTGTGGGTCTAATGGGATGCTAACTGAAGTTACTTCTTTTATATATTCTATGATTCGCTGCCAGAAGGAAACAATTAATGGGCAATTCAGGAGGCGATGAAGTAGAGACAGCCTCTGGGTTTTGCACCAGGGGCAAATTTTTTCGTTTTGTGGCGTTCCTGTGCTGTATAAAGGGTTGTATGCCCTATGAACAATCTTGAATTGTGTTTCCCTCCACAGTTCATTGGTGCAGATTCTGAGTGTTTTCCTGTATCCCTCTGATAAGGTGGTAGAGAAGTCCGTGGCAGGCAAGTCTTTAGACCAGGTTTTACCAGTTGTTGCGTCCAGAGGTTTGGTGAAGGTGAGTAGCAGAGGTTTGTAAATTGCAGCTGTCGAGAAGTTGCCTGATTCAATCAGGTTATCAAGAAACGTGTGCTTGAACCTAAGTTTGGGATTGGGGCAGGTGGCTTTTACATAGGAAGCAATTTGGTGGATGTAAAAGTCGTGATAGGGAGCGAGGCGAAATTCCTCCTGTATGGACCGGTAGGGTCATATCAGGCCAGATCCTGTGTCGTATAGTGAGGCAATTTTGGAGAGTCCTTTTAAGTCCCAGGAGGTGAAGGCCGCATGTTGAGTAGAGGCGTAAATTACCTCGAATTGGGATGTGTTGGGATATGTGCGGGGACACCTTTAGTCTTTTCTTAGCTTCCCTCCGGGCAATAATCGTGTCTCTTATCAGTACATTGGAGCGTAGTTGGGTGGGCAGAGCTCTCAGATTGCTGTGAAGGGTAGCGGGTAGGGCGTAGGGAGCTGCCATTTCAGATTCTAGCTGGAAGTTGGGATATTTCTGAGTGAGCCAGTCCAGACCCGATCTTACTAGACATGATAAATTATATACTCTAATATGTGGGAGTTCGGCTCCCCCCTCGCCCTTCGGGAGATAAAGTTTGAGTAAGGCAATTCAGGGTTTTTTGCCCCTCCAGAGGAAGGAGGTTAGAGCTTTGTTAAGCCTTTGGACATGTTTGATCAAAATAGGAATTGTCTGCATAGGGTATAGAAGGCGAGAAAAGCTTACCATTTTATACAGATGACATCTCCCAAAGAGCGAAAGGGGAAGGCCCCTCCATGCCTCCAATTCACCAACAATTTTTTTAATTAAGGGGGGTAATTTAGCGAGTAGATAGAGGCAGGGTCTTTTCCAATGTTCACTCCCAGGTATGTTATGTGCTGGCGTGCAATTTTGAAGGGTGTAGAGTGGGTCCATGAGTCTTTCCCCTGTTTATTGAGGGGTAAGATCTCGCTCTTGCTGAAATTTATTTTCAAACCAGCACATTTTTGGAATGTTTGAAATATTTGCTGTATTTGGGGTATGTCTTTTTGGGGATTGGCCGTGAAAATTAGTATGTCATCCGCGAAAAGTGCAGTCTTTAGCCATGCTTTGCCTATTTGGACTCCGTGCAAGGGGGCATGGATGTTTAAGAGGCGGGAAAGAGGTTCTAGTGCAATGTTGAATAGGAGCGGGGACATGGGGCATCCCTGCCTCGTCCCTTTGTGTAGAGGAATGGATTCAGAAATGAGTCCTGCTGCTACTACTCTGGCTGAGGGGCTGGAGTATAGGCTTTTGACAAAGTGGGTTATTTTGCCCCTGAAACCGAAGGCCTCAAGAGTTTTAAATAGCCAGTCAAAGTTTACATTGTCAAAAGCCTTCTCGGCGTGAAGAGTAAGTATAGCTGTGTCTTTGGAGGGGTTGTTCTTAGCCAAGTCTAAAACCGCTATGACTTTTCTAATGTTGGCCGCCGCCAATCTGCCTTTGACAAATCCAACCTGAGCCGGATGAATTTAGTCTTGCAAGATGGTCGCAAGCCAGGTGGCAATTATTTTGGACAGGAGTTTTGAGTCTACATTAAGTAGAGATATAGGTCAGTAAGACCCGGGTTCCATAGGGTCTTTACCCTTTTTTGCTATCAGCTTGATGTAGGCTTGCTGGCCTGAGGGGAGATATGGGCCTCCTGCCCATATGGGGTTGAATACCTTGGATAGGGTAGGAGATATAAAGGTTTTGGTTAGCTTAAAAAATTCTCCTGTCAGTCCATCTGGGCCGGGAGACTTTTTAGTGGCTAAAGACTTGATGGCATCCTCAATTTCTGCCTGTGAAATAGGGGCGTTTAGTGAGTCCAGTCGAGACTGGCTCACTTTAGGTAGCTGAGCATGGCTGAGGAAGGTGTCCGCCAGGGACGGGTCTGTGTCTTCCTGGGTGTAGAGGGATTTGTAAAAGGAGTGTAGTACTTTGTTGATGTCTTGGGATCTTGTGACTATGTTGCCTTGGTCATTTTTGAGGGCTGTAATGTGTGTGGGTTGGAATTGGCCTGCTGAGCCTCGCAAGGAGTTTGCCCGCCTTATTGCCGTGTTTGTGCAAGTGGAGGTCGTAATGTGCGAATTTTATGCGCCCCTGACGTTTCCGCCCATGTGTCAAATTCTAGTTTCGCAGCTTTCCATTCAGCTTCATTGACCGACGAGTTAGAGTGGATTAGTCTCTTTTGGGCCTCTCTAAGTCGCTGACTGGCTGAGCTGTATTTTTTGAGAGCCTCTTTTTTGCGGAAAGCAGCGTATGAAATTATTTTGCCGCGTACGAAAGCTTTCCCCGCATCCCAAATCAAGTTTGGGTTGTTGAGATGCTCTCCGTTTGCTTCAAGGAATTCTTCCCACGTCGTCTCCAGGACTGTTTGTAATTTAGTGTCTTGAGCCAAGAAGGAGGGAAAGCGCCAGATGTTGGGTGAACTCGTTGGGGACAGTACGTTCAGCGAGATTGAAATTTGGGCGTGGTCTGATATCGCTATCTCATGGATAGCGGTACCTTCAATCTGTTGTAGGAGAGAGGATGTGACTAGGAGATAGTCCAGTCTGGCAAATGACTTGTGGGGAGGGGAAAAGTAAGTGAATTGTTTCTCGAGTGGGTGGGATGTCCTCCATGGGTCATGGAGCTGAGTTCCTGTGAGGAACTGTTCAAGTTGTGAAGGGGGTGAAGCATGGCTGCCTGGGGCCCAGTGGGTATAGTGAGTCCGATCCTCCTGTGTGTTGTGTACTGTATTGAAATCCCCCCTCAATTAAATAGGGAGTGAGTGGGTCTTTTAGGATCCATTGCGTGAGAAAAAAGGAGGAGGTAGGAGAGTTGGGGGCATATACATTGGTGATAATGTAGTTTTTGTTTTGGATCTGGAGGTGAAGAGAGATTAGGCGTCCATAGGTATCATTTTCTACCGCGGAGACTGCGTCTGCAAGCCTCTTGTGAAGGAGAATGATCACTCCGGCTTTTTTGTCTATAGAGGGGGACCTGAAGACCTTGCCTACCCACAGTTTTTGAAGGCGCTTGAAGTCATCTGACTTCAGATGGGTTTCCTGTAGGAGGGCAACATCTGTATTGGATATAAAAAATGTGCAGCGCATCGTTTTTTATATCCATCTGTAATCCAGTATTTTGTTAAGGCTGTTTGTGCTAGCTGCTCACTATTTCACTGATTAGCGCGGTATTTTCTCTTTTTTAACATCTGTATTGAGCCGTTTAAGGTGTCTGAGGACCTTCATGCGCTTGGATGGGGACCTAAGACCCTTGACATTCCAAGATATAACTTTTAGAGTATCGCCTTAGGTGATGGGAGGATGGAGTAAGTACGTCAGTGTGTATGTTAGTGTCACAAGAGCAGAGAGACTTACTGTTGCTGATTCGGGAGAGAATTTAGTCCTGGTAGCGAACATGGGAGTGAACCTGGAAAGTAAAGGTAAACAGGGGTAGAGGGGGGAATAACAATAACTGAAAAGTTAAACACAAAAAACTGATAACATTATGCACTTCTCTTTTTTCCATCTGGGTCTTACCAAACCTGAGTGGGTGTAACCGACAGTCCGGGGATTTGAAGTTGTTAAGAGATTGCTCCCACGCCCTAAAGAGGTAGCACTTGATTAGTGGCTTTGAGATAAACGTGGGGTAGAGCACAGCATAGGGGCCTGCTGAGTGGTAGCGAAAAATGGTGTAGTAGTATAGTAGGGCCTCAATTAATGAGAGGAAGAGCTCTTGCCTGGGTAGTTGGAGCGTAGTCTCTTAGGATCTTTTCTGGGACTCCTTTGTTCCCTTACCACGGATCGTGGGGTAGCCATGTCCACTAGGTTGTCTCCAGGGTGATTCAGGGTGCGCCTGAGATAGTGATCAGCCTCGGATGGGGTATGGAAGGTCATCTGATCCCCACTTGGGGTCTAGAAGCGAAGTACTGCAGGGAAGGCCAGGGTAAATCTTATTCCTTGTTTGAATAGAGCCGCACATATGGGTTGGAAGTCTTTCCTTTTTTTGGAAACTTCTGCCGAATAATCCGCAAATAGCAGGACATTGGTGCCATCTATGGTGAGATTACGGGATTGCGGAAGGCTTGGAGGATGGCCAGTCTGTCTGCATAGTTTAGAAACTTAACGATGACTGGTCTTCCTGTTTTTCTGTTGCTATCAGGGGTTCCAACTCTGTGCGCTCTTTCTACAATGCATTTGTGTGAAAGGCCTAAGGCTTCAGGGATGCGTGCTTCGCAGAGGTGGTGGAGGGCATTATTGGGGAATGATTCCGGGAGGCTGATGACTCTTAAGTTCTTCCTCCTGGATCTATTTTCTAGATCCTGAAGTTTGTCTTTAATTACCTCATGGATCTTAGCATGTTGTTCCAAGGAGTCCGATAGCTGATAAAGTTCATTTTCAAGATCAGAAATTTGTGATTCTGCTTGGGATAGCCTTTTTGATTGCTCACCGAGCTCCCTCTTGATTTGCTGTATGCCATTGTCGACTGCAGTGTCTACTGCCGTTGTGATGTTAGGCAATAGGATCGCCACTACCGCCTGGGCAATCTGTTGGTATGTTTCCTGAGTGTTTGTTCCCAGCAACTGGTGTTGTTGGGGAGAGTGGAGCGGCTGAGCGATCGTTCCCAGCAGGTCCGAAGGTTGCGAGTCAACGAACTTTCCGTCGGAGGTATTGTTGGCGGCCATACTGCACGCGGGCTGCAGAAGGCCTGGGGATGGTGAGCCGTCGGTGGCAGCCGCGCTGGTGCGGGAGTTGGTGAGGAACCTCTCCATAGACCGCGGCAGCAGGTAACCCTCGGATTGCGGGGCTGTTAGGTGGCGGGAGCAGTTTTTTAGGGCAGATATTTCCCGGGGTGTGTCGGAGCTGCCACTCTTCACTACTCACCCATCGGCGCCGGAACCGGAAGTCCTTTATTTTTTCACTTTAAGCATTATTAAAATCACTGCTCCTGAAAAAATTATCCATTCAAACACTTTTTTTTTTGCATTGATACATGTCCCCTAGGGCAGGACCTGGGTCCCCATACACTTTTTAGGGCAATAACTGACCTATAAGCCTTTAAATTGAACACTTTTGATTTTTCATGTTCGAGTCCCATTGATTTTAACGGCGTTCGCAAATTCTGGTGCAAACCGAACCGGGGGGTGTTCGGCCATTCCCTAATGGCATGCAATGCCAAGCTGCGGTTTCCAAAGCAAGCAAAATCCTATCTTGTATTAAGAGAGGTATGGATTCCAGAGAGCGAGAGACATCATTTTGCCCCTGTGCAAATCATTAATTAGACTTTATCTGGAATATGCAGTTCAGTTTTGGGCACCAGTTCTCAAAAAGGATATCAGGTAACTGGAGATAGTACAGAGAAGGGCAACCAAACTAATAAGAGGCATGGAGGGGCTCAACTATGAAGAAAGATTAGAGGAACTGAACTTATTCTCTCTTGAAAATAGGAGATTAAGGGGGGGTATGATCAACATGTACAAATACATAAGTGATCCATATAGTGAACTTGGTGTTGTTATTTACTTTAAGGTCATCACAAAGGACAGGGGGGCATTCTTTACGCCTAGAGGAAAAAAGATTTAATCTCCAAATACGGAAAGGTTTCTTCACAGTTAGAGCTGTGAAAATGTGGGATAGACTCCCCCCAGAGGTGGTTTTGGCCAACACGGTAGATTCCTTTTAAAAAAAAGGCCTGGATTCTTTCCTTAATGTAAATAATATAACTGGGTACTAACATTTTTAGGTAGAGTTGATCCAGGGTGAATCCGATTGCCTCTCGGGGGATCAGGGAGGAATTTTTTCCCCCGCTATAGCAAATTGGACCATGCTTTGTAAGGTTTTTTTGCCTTCCTCTGGATCAACTGTGGGTAAAGGATCATATATGGGATTGTATGGATATATATAATTTGTATATATATATATTTTTTTGGTTGAACTAGATGGACTTTTTCAACCTGACTAACTATGTAAGTAATATAAGGATCCAGAGAGTAGATTCCTGGTTCTTTAGGGCTCACTCCAGGGCCAAACAATAACCATTGCAAATATCTATGCACCGAATACCTCACAAAGCTCTTTTATCAGTCCTTTTTTCAGGTCCTGGACAGATATAACACAGCATATGTGTTGGTTGGAGGAGATTTTAACCTCATAGCACACTCTAGGTTAAAAAGAAGCAAGGCGGGGAGCATGGCAAAGATCCTTGGAATCACACCACCTAATAAATACATGGAGGGCTATGAATGTGGGTGAGAGTGAGTTTACCCATTATTCACACCCCCATAATAGCTACTCCAGACTAGATTACATTTTTAGCACTACTATATTACTGACAAATTCCACCTCTGCCACAATCCATACTTGCACCTGGTCAGACCACCATGCGGTCTCATTTCAGGCCTCCTATATAGGGCTGGCCCCTCAGACAGCTTCCTGGAGATTAAACGACTCCCTACTCACAAACTCAGAAACAGTCTCACAAATAACAGACTACAGGATTACTTCAGACTAAATGATCTGGAAGAAATCCCCCCCCCCCCCCAATCTTATGGGCAGCTCATAAGGCAGTCCTAAGAAGCCACCTAAAAAAATTGCCTACCGCCAAGAAGAGGCAGAGAACCACTGAAATTACCTCCCTTACACAAGAACTGAATAGGCTGTACCACATCCATTATTAATGTAATGGCAAGCACAAAGTTTCTCTGACTATAATGTTAATTACCTCCAGATGGCACATGTGTGCTTACTTGTTCATTTATTTCTACCATCATGCATTGTTACAGTTTCACTTCATGTTTTTTCCCTGCAATTGAAAGATTTTCTGTGCTATCTGTGCTGTTCTATCTAGATTTATAGTGTTTTTGATGTCTGAAGCAAGCCATCTACTAAGAATCTTCAAGCTACAACCCCCACTCTTGGCTTACAAGCAGGCAAAAGTGGTATATAGATTTATTTCTGTCTAGTTATGAGTTTCAAGTCATGTTTGTTTTAAATGTAATTCATTGTATGCCTGATGATTTGTCCTTCATATTTGTTCTTTTTATTCAGTTCTACGTTGTTGATGTAAATGTAAGAAGTTGATATGTACATTAAACATCAGTGAAACAAGAACCTCAGCCTTCTCATTGTGACTAAGGGCGGCATAGTAGAACACTTATCTGCATCTGTGAAGGCCAAGAAGCAGTGAAGCTGCACGCAGAAATCGGCTAGCAAGGAAAGCCCTACGTTTGGTAAGGGAAGTACAACATTGGAAACAATCGCAACTAATTGACTGAAACAGCCAGTAGCAAGTAAAGGCTGAACAAACAAGCACCTTTAATACGCAATCAATTAACATGTCAGACGCAAGTGAAAGTACAGTGTTGTCCAATCCAGAAGCCAGTCTTGCAGACCCTATTGTGCAAGATGTTGTCAATACAGAGCAAGCCAACCCATCACAGCAAGCAGAAAGAGCAGCACAAATGCAACAGCCCGAGGTGAGCTCAGATAATACACAGCTCTCAGACATTAGAATAAGTCAACGTACATGCACACTCACCGAAAAGGATAAAGCACTGCAAGATGTTAAATTAAATTCTCTAATAAAGGATTTCAAACAGAAATATAGAAGATGGAAATATCATATCAATGGTTTGAAAAGAGCCCTTAAGAAAAGTGATAATGCAGAATTGATTATTGAATTTGTGAGCACGATCAATGCTACTCAGCCAGAGGTTGACCGTATTTATGGTGACATAAGAAGCATCACAAGCCCTGAATCTGAAATTCAGAGAAAAAAATTACACTTGTTTTGCAATCACTAATACTGCAAATGAAAAGGTTCAACGCTTCCTCAATGAAGGTCCAAAAGACATAACCTGGCCTGATTCAGAATCAGTGTTTGCAACTACTGTGTCTAGCATCATTTCAGCAGCCTCCAGTAAGTTAAGATCTTTTTCTCAGATGTCCAGTCAGTCTTCTCTAGAGTCATTGCAGGAAAAACAAGAAGCAGCAGCTGAAGTAGCAGCCGCACAAGAGGTGATCAAAATAATGAAGACACAACATCAATATGAAAAAGAAATTAGAATACTTGAGGCAAAGGATATGAGTTTAACAGCAGAAAGAGACACACAAGAAAGTTGGAAGAGATGAAGAAAGAAGTGGAACAATTAGAGGAACTAAAAAGGCACAATGTAGCACAAGCAAGGCTACAAGTGTATGCTGGAGGCATCAAAAGCAAGGATGAAGATCAACATTCTGCTTCTTTTCCTCAACGAACACAGGAAGGTCATGTTTCTCAACCAAGTGCTCCTTCTATTACTTCTCAGCCAGTCCTGCTTATCAAAGTCGCAGATCCTTTATACCAACCTCATGTTACCCCTCAAAGGGTTACATTCACCCAAGAACCTGTCCCTCAGTCAGCTATATTTACTACCTCCCATGAAGCTTCTAATGATCTTGTGAAAGCACTCGCTGAAGTAATTACGGCCAATATGATTCCAATTCCAGAACCTGTTTTCTTTGGAGACCCTCTGAAGTATAATGAGTGGAAGATGTCTTTCCAGATATTAATTGACCACAAGAACTTACCAACCCAAGAAAAACTTTTCTTTTTAAGTAAGTATTTAAGTGGCCCAGCAAAGAGAGCTATTGAAGGACACTTCTTGGTTGGAACAGAAACTGCTTATCAGGCTGCCTGGGACATTCTTGATGACAGATTCGGTAATCCATTTGTAGTAGGAAAATCCTATTGTGATAAAATACAAGCATGGCATAAGATTGCCACCAAGGATAGTAAAGAGTTCAGTGAGTTTGTAGATTTCCTAAGCAGCGTTGAGTCAGCCATGCCTTATGTTCAAGGTTTACAAGCTCTAAATGACTGCACTGAAAATCAAAGAATAGCAGCCAAGCTACCAGAGTGGTTGAGTTCACGCTGGAACAGAGCTGTCACAAAGTTCCAAGATGAATACAGAACATTCCATGATTTCATGTACTTTGTCAAATTCCTCAACAATGAAGCTAGAATTGCTTGCAACCCGATTACCTCACTGCAAGCAATAAAGTCAACAAAACAAGAAAAATCCAAGCAAACAGAATCCAAATTATTTTAAGTCGCAATGCAATCAAAGTTCAAGTGCCAAATCTTTAATACTAGTTCTAGTGAAAGGACCAGCATCATGTGTGACTTTTGTAAGAGATGTGACCACACTCTTCATAAGTGTCGCAAACTTATGGAAAGACCAGTGGAAGAAAGAGTGAACTTTGTACAGGAGAATTTGTGCTTTGGCTGCCTTAAAATCGGCCATAACTCCAAAAGGTGCACCTCTAGAAGTGTGTGATAAATGTAAAAGGCGTCACCCAACATGCCTGCATCAAGATCGAGAGACTAAAGATCAAGAGACAAAGAGTCAGAACCAATCCAGAGGAGACAAAGGCCAATCATGGACCCGCAGAAAGAACAGCTGATTCACAGAAGACACAAGAGTCTATGCAAGTAACTTCCAACAGAGTAATCCAAGAAAGAAGTAGCACTTATATCTCATTGATTATTCCAGTATATGTCTTAAAAATAACTGAACCAGAGAAATAAATTCTAGTGTACGCTTTGCTTGACACCCAGAGTGACACTACTTTCATCCTAACAGATACAGCTGAAATGCTTGATATTAAAAAAGAGGCAGTCAAACGCAAGATTTCCACCATAACTTCTAAAACAAAGGTTGTGTCCAGCCAGAAATTAATTGGTCTACAAGTAAGAGGCATCAAATCTGAAATAAAAATTGAACTTCCAATAACTTATACCAGAGACTTCATACCTGCCAATAGATCCCATATACCCACATGTGACACCACAAGGAACTGGCCCCATCTAGAACACCTAGCAGATGAAATGTTATCTGAACTTGACTGTGAAGTAGGGTAGTTAATAGGCTATAACTGTCTTCAGGTCTTACTGCCCAGAGAGGTTATCAGTGGTAACAAAGACCAGCCATTTGCACAGAAATCTGTGTTGGGTTGGAGCATCATGGGATACCATAACTCTGACAATAGCTATGAAGATAAAATTGGTGTTAGTCATAGGATTATCATGAAGAAAGGTTCACCTGCTGTCAAACCATCTCTAAAATTGAAATCTGAAGTCTACTTTGTGTTTAGGAACAAAGTGAAGGAAATGATCACTCCAGCAGATATACTGAAGGTTTTTGAGTCAGATCTTAGCGACAGGATTAGGGAAGACGTTATTGTGTCACAAAGGGACTTACAGTTTTTGGCCACATTAAAAGAAGGAATTAAGCAAAGGCAAGATAGACACTATGAAATGCAATTGCCCTTCAAAGATAAGAGACCAGAATGGCCAAACAAAGCTTGTGCAGAACATAGACTCAAATGTCTAGAGAAACATCTGAAGAAAGATGAGCAATATTACAAGGACTACATAGCTTTCATGAAGGACATAATAGTAAGAGGCAATGCTGAAAAGGTTCCAGAGATGGAGATAAGCAATGAACCAGCATGGTATATCCCTCATCATGGGGTTTACCACCCCCAAAAACCAGGCAAGATCCATTGTCTTTGATTGCTCTGCTAGATTTTAGAATGCCTCCCTAAATGTACATCTACCGACTGGACCTGACCTCACAAATACCCTTGTTAGAGTTTTATGTCATTTTCAGAAAGGCAAATTGGCCATCATGGGTGATGTGGAGCGTATGTTCCATCAGTTACATGTTGCTCCAAAGGATAGAGACTACCTTTGATTCCTGTGGTGGGAAGAAGGTAACCCAGAATCCCCACTATCAGTGTATCACATGAAAGTTCACCTGTTTGGAGCTGCTTCCTTTCCTGGATGTGCAAACTTCATGCTTAGGCAAGTTTAATCAAGCTACAATGAAGTTTATACAACGCACAATTTATGTTGATGGTGGTCTAGCAAGTGTAGACACAGAGGCAGATGCTATCCAGCTTGTGAAGGAAGCCAGAGATCTCTGTAATACTGGGAAACTTGGCTTGCACAAATTCGTCACCAACAGCAAGAAGGTGTTGGCTGCAATCCCAAAGGAAGAATGCACTGAAGGTGCAACTGACTTTGATTTGACCCCAGAAGAATCAAAAATAGAAAGGGCGCTCGGGGTCCAATGGTGCATGATTGCAGACAAGTTCCATTTCAGAGTCTTAGTAAAAGAAAATCCTTTCACTAGAAGAGGATTGCTGTCTACATGTCTATTTTTGATCGGATTTGTGATTTGATCGCTGTGATGAACCACTTCCTGATGACCTCAGGCCAGGTTGCGAAGCATGGCTTCAAGACCTTCATAACCTGTCTTCAGTAAAGATACCATGTTATTATGTGCCAACAACATTTAAAGATGTTGAGCAATATGATTCCACCATTTTTCTGACGCTAGCGTGTCCGGCTATGGAGTATGTTCATATCTCAGAACTGTGTCCAAGTCTGGATGAGTCTACTGCACGCTTGTTATGGGTAAAGCAAGAGTTGCCCCAAAACGAATAATAACAATTCCAAGAATGGAGCTCTCAGCTGCAGTTGTGGCCACAAAAATTGGTGATTTGCTTAAGAGTGAACTAGACCTGTGTGATATCCATGAATACTATTGGACCAAGGTTGTGCTTAGTTATATTAATAATGATGCAAGACGGTTCCATGTATGTGTAGCCAGCTGGATTCAGCTGATCAGGACAAACACTTAGCCTAGTCAATGGAGATATGTTGCTTCAGAACATAACCTAGCTGACCATGCCTCTCGTGAACTCACTGCAGAGCAACTTGTAGAGTCGAACTGGTTCTCTGGGCCAAGTTTCCTGTAGCAAAGAGAATTCTATGAAGAACAACAAGACCTTAAGGTGGGATAGATTGATGATGGAACTCAAAGTGGTATGGGTACATACTATCAAGGCAAGGGATGAAAGCCCTCTGTTAACCACTTCAGCCCCGGAAGGATTTCCAGCTTTAGGACCGGAGCCCTTTTTGCGATTCGGCACTGCGTCGCTTTAACTGACAATTGCGCGGTGGTGCGACGTTGTACCCAAACAAAATTTGCGTCCTTTTTTTCCCACAAATAGAGCTTTCTTTTGGTAGTATTTGATCCCCTCTGCGTCATTTCTGATCGCCGCTATAAACAAAAGAAGAGCGACAATTTTGCAAAAAAACCCAAATTTCTTACTTTTTGCTAAAATACAAATCCCCAAAAAAAATATAAAAAAACATTTTTTTTCACCATTTTTGGCCAATTTATATTCTTCCTCATATTTGCGGAAAAAAAAATCGCAATCGGCGTTTATTGATTGGTTTGCGCAAAAGTGGTCGCGTTTACGGATGATGAGAATTCATTTTTGGGGTTTTTATTTTTTTTTAATTTTTTACTAGTAATGGTGGCGATCTGCAATTTTTAGCGGTACTGCGATATTTCAGCGGACATGTCGGAACGTTTTGACACTTTTTTGGGACCATTGGCATTTATACAGCGATCAGTGCTATAAAAATGCACTGATTACTGTGTAAATGTCATTGGCAGTGAAGGGGTTAACCTGCAGGGGCGCTCTAAGGGTTAACTATGTTCCCTGGGCGTGTTCTAACTGTATGGGGGACTGCCCTAACAGGAGAAGGGAAGTGGTCACAGCCTTCGTATACAGGAAGGCTGTGATCACAGCCCTTCCCCCTCACACAGAGCGGAGGTCCGTGTTTACATACACGGACCTCCGTTCATTCACTCCGGGGGGGGGCATCGCGGGTAGCCGGCGGCAATCGAAGCTGCCGCACCCGCTCCCTGGCCCCCCCCGAACACAGTGAGCGCGCGCCTCCGGCGGCACGCGCGCGCTCACTAGGCTCTGTATCGCGCCCGCCGTCGTATGACGGTGATCCGCGTTACAGAGCCACTCTGTCGCCGTCACTTGCCGATCAGCCGTCGGCAAGTGGTTAAATCGCCTACAAAAGTCTTCAGATTGGAAGAGGGTAGTGAAAGACGTAGCAAGACTTAATCGTTGTGCAAAGTGTGCCAAATGTCGGGAAGAAAGATTTAATGACTCAACAACACTTGAAGAAAGAAAGGATGCTGAACAATTCATAATTCGTATAGTCCAAGAAGAAGTATTCAGTGATGAAATAAAGTCTCTAAAACAAAAAAAGGAAGTTAACTCAAACCAGTCAAACAAGTTGTATAAACTAAGTCCGTTCGTGGATGACCATGGTATTCTAAGGGTAGGAGGAAAATTGACACAGGCAACTTTCCATCCCCATGTCAAACACTCAGCCATACTCCCAAAGGGTCATGATGCATCTCATCTACTCCTAAAGCAATTCCAGGAAAAGGTGCATCAAGGTCGTGGCATGACCATCAATTAAATCCACTCCAACGACATTTGGATCCTGGGATGTAGTAGTTTAGTATCATCTCTTATTTATAAATGCGTTAAGTCTAAAAAGTTAAGAAAACTAAACCAAGAACAGAAAATGGCTGACTTACCACCAGGAAGGATGGAAACCACCCCTCCATTTACTTACAGTGGTATGGATTGTTTCGGACCATTTTATGTCAAAGAAGGAAGGAAAGAGCTGAAGAGATACGGACTCTTGTTTACCTGTATGTGATTGAGAGCTGTCCATCTTGAAGTCCTAGATGATCTTAGTACTGATGTTTTCCTTAATGCACTGCATTGTTTTAAACGAGTTAGGCTGTAGCTTTGTCATGAACCCACCTGCCTCCAGTCATATGGGTGGTGTCTGGGAAGGACAAATTAGGACAGTGAGGAGCGTCTTAGTAGCCATCTTAGACCAGTTTGCCAGGAGACTGGACAGTTCATGCTTAAGAACATTTATATATGAAGCAATGGCGATTGTGAATAGTCGACCATTAACCTTACAGATCCTCAATGATCCAATGGGACCAGAACCATTAACATCAAATCATATACTAACAATGATATCGCCTATCATTGCACCACCACCTGCTGAGTTTGTGAGAGAAGATATTTATCTTCAGAAAAGATGGAACAGGTTCAGTTCTTGGCAAATGAGTTTTGGACCAGGTGGAGGAAGGAATATCTATTGAGCTTGCAACCGAGAAATAAATGGAATAAGAGCAGATGAAGTGCCAAACCAAATGACATTGTTCTACTCCAAGATGCCTTAGCACCACAAAATCAGTGGAAGCTAGCCAAAGTGATAGAAGTCTTCCCATAAACTGATGGCAGGGTCAAAAACCTGAAACTTCTTCTTAGTGACACAACTATAGATATGAAGGGTGAACTCACAAGTAGAGATGGGTGCATTGGGGGTTTGCCTGTTTGGCGCATCCCGAACATTATGAGGCTTTCGTGGGAAATTCGAGCGCCCCATAATCCGTTCCAATTGTGGGTAAATGCCACCCGCAGATTTGCCAAAGCATGCACATAACCTGCATGCTTTGGCCAAATCACAGCACGCTCTGCTGTGAGAGCTATCACTGCTCAGCAGCCTCAATCCACGCCCACACTATATAAAGCTGCTTGTATGCATTTAGTGTAGACTATACAGAATACAGCTCAGTCAGTGTATAGTATATAGAGTCCGTTCAGGCAGTGTAAGAATATATATGTACTTTCCTAGTGTGTGTGTGTGTGTGTGTGTGTGTGTATATATATATATTACGCTGCCTTTAGTGTGTAGACTATATACAGCTAATTCAGTGTATAGTATATAGCGTCTGTTCAGTACTATACAGTATAGTTACAGTGTTCTGCCACCACAAACACTCAAGGCCCATTTTTTCTGCACCTGCTTGACTGGGTCATGTCATGCTCTTAAAGGAGACTTTTTTTTTTCTGCAAGAGTCATTTTTTCTTTTTTTTTATTGCATTTTAGTATAAATATGAGATCTGAGGTCTTTTTGACCCCTGATCGCATATTTAAGAGGTTCTGGCATGCTTTTTTCTATTACAAGGAATGTTTACATTTCTTGTAGTAGGAATAAAAGTGACCCAATTTTTTTTTTAAACGGACAGAGTAAAAAATAAAAAATAACAAGTAAAATAAATAAGAAAAAAAAACACCAAGCTCATGTCCCGCCCACATATGAAAAGGGTATTCAAACCACACATGTGAGGTATCACCGCGATTATTAGAGTCAGGGCAATAATTCTAGCACTAGACCTCCCCTGTAACTCAAAACTAGTAACCTGTAGAAATGTTTAAATTTTGCAGATTGAGATTTTTAAGTGCCAAAGTTTGTCACCATTCCACGTGTGGGCGCAATGTTGAAGCATTTTTTTAAAATTGCATTTTAGTGTAAATATGAGATTTGAAGTCTTTTTAACCTCAGATCTCATTTTTAAGAGCAGGACACGTTCCTGCGCCCAACAAGAGTAATTGTGAGGGGTTACAGTGTTCTGCCACCACCAACACTCAAGGCCTAATTTTTCTGCACCTGTTTGACTGGGTCATGTCATGCTCTTAGGGTGCCATTAGGGTACTCTTAAGGAGCCTTTTTTTTTTTTTTGCAAGTGTCATTTTTTCATTTTTTTTTATTGCATTTTAGTATAAATATGAGACCTGGGGTCTTTTTGACCCCAGATCGCATATTTAAGAGGTCCTGGCATGCTTTTTTCTATTACAAGGAACGTTTACGTTCCTTGTAATAGGAATCAAAGTCACCCAATTTTTTTTTTTAATGGCCAGTCTAAAAATAAAAAATAACCAAAATAAATAAGAGAAAAAACATGTATAGCACCCTGTCATGCTGAAAAACGAACGCATACATAACTCTCTTCCGAATATGAAAACGGTGTTCAAACCACACATGTGAGGTATCACCACAATCATTACAGCGAGTGCAATAATTCTAGTACTAGTCCTCCTCTGTCACTCAAAACTGGTAACCTGTAGAAATTTTAAACTTTACAGATGGAGATTTCTGAGTTCCAAAGTTTGTTGCCATTCCACGAGTGGGTGCAATTCTTTTTTATTGAATTTTAGTGTAAATATGAGACTTGAGATCTTTTTGACCCCAGATCTCATATTTAAGAGGTACTGTCATGCTTTTTTCTATTTTTCATAATGAATTAGTGCAGCGCAGACCACATTCCATCAATATATAGATGAGAAGAGAGAATCCCCAGCTATGTCGCATAGTGCTCTCATTCATGGATCCTATTGCCACCACCACTAGCAGCCTCTCACCTCCTTCATATGTCCTAGAAGGCCTTCAAGCATGTTTCACACTCAATGGGTGATGCAGATTCTTTTTTTTTTTTTCCACATCAGTAACCAACTTTAGGATAGATATTCAGCCTAGATTTCATAAATTCCCATTTGGTTTCATCATTGTGGATTTATGCTTTATTCCTTTCATCAAACATATAAAAATAATTTACTTCCACTTATTTATTCTTATATCACCTTTCCTAACCCGATATATCCCATGTTGCTGTGGATTATAAACTTTCACCCTTTTTACCCCTTCCCACCCCCATCAGGATCCCCTCCTGCTTTCCCGTCCCCTCTCCATCTATTGATCAATAAATGCCATGGTGTATTTTTTTTTTTTTTTAATCTCTCCATTTCTTCCATCCATATGCATATTTGTTCCATAGGAGGTCTTCTTTCCAACTTCCTGAATACTCCGTATTGTAGATGTAATCTACCCTATTGAACCACTCTCTTCTTGTAGGTCTGTTTAGATCTAACCATTTTTTTTATATTACCCCTTTTGCGGCGTTTAATAAGGAGGGCACCAATGTTTCCCTATATTGTCTGTTTGATTTTCCTGACATATGAAAAAGATATCTCATCGGGTCTAACCCTAGATCTTCTCCCGTTATCTCTAATATATTCTGTCTTATTTCCTCCCAGTATTCTTTTATGTTTGGGCAGTCCCACCATATGTGTATCAGGGTCCCTTGTTCTTTACAACCTCTCCAACATAATGGTGATTTGTCTTTTTGATATTTATAAGCTTTTACTGGGGTTATATACCACCTCGCTAAACATTTAAGCCTCATACACACGGACGTTTCTGAAAAAATAAACAAAACGTCGGGCCCGACGTCAAGGAAAAAAAGTCGGCGTTTTTCGGCGTTATGCATCGGCGTTTTTGAGCGTTAGTGAGCGTCGGCATCAATAGGCGTTTTTTGAAAAAAATCATCCCTCTGCTATTTTTCAACCTAAAAACGTCAGCGTCAAAAAACGCCGGAAAACGCCGGTATAATATTAGGTGGCGTTTGTTGCCGTTTGTTGGCATATTGTGGCGTCGGCGTCAAAAAATGCCAAAACGTTACAGCCTCAGAACGCGATGGCTGTGGGTTCTAGTTTCAGCTCACTAACGCCGACGTCATCTACAGCTCAAAAACGCAGACGTTTTTATGGGGCCATTGACTAACATGGAGAGCTGCAAAAAACGCCAGAAAACGCCGGCGTCAAAAAATGTCCGTGTGTATGAGGCCTTATAGTTCAATTCCACACTTTGAGTGCTTCTTGAACTATTATGTACTGCTTTAAACATCTTTACTAATTGTTCTCCCGTATATTTTATTTCCATTTCCTCTTCCCATTTCTCAACGAATGGGGGTATCTCCCATCCACACATTTCCCTGATTATTTTATATAGCCTTGCTATACCATGTCTCGTTGTTTCTCTAGAATTACATAATTTCTCAAATGGATTTAACTCCTTCTCTGATCTTATTGTTGTGGTAATTTTGCCACAAAGTGTTTTAACTGGGCATATCTCCATTCGTTCAGGTTTCCAAAAATACTTTTTTGTCGCAATTCGTGCTAATTACATATCTTTCCATCCTTTATTATATCTTTTAGCTGTGCATTCCCCACCCATCCCCCAAATTGTGCTTTGTTTCCTGGCTCAAATATCTTTGTGCCACTTAAAAAATTAAAGGTGAATTGTGCTCTAGTTTTGCTTGTTTAGAAAGTTTGTCCCATACCCTAAATACGTTCCTTGTTAATTCAGGTGCTGTGTGACTTATTATTCTATCCTTTTGTGTGACCCATATATTTTCTTTTAAGTGTCCATTATTTAATGTCTTTTCTATCTCTACCCATCTTTTATTACTCTCATTCTTACTCCACTCTATTGTGCGTGATAATACCACTGCATCATAGTACTTTTTTATGTCTGGTGCCGCCAGTCCCCCTTGTAATTTGTCTAGATTAAGGGTCTTATATTGTATTCTCGGCCGTTAATTTTGCCAGATGAATTTTATTATTATACCTTGTAATTTTTGTAAGTACAATTGTGGGAGTTTTATTGGGATCATCTGGAACTTGTAAATAATTTTAGGGAGTATCAACATTTTTACTGTATTTATCCTCCCTATCTATGATAATGGTTTCTTTTCTACCCTCTTTATTTCTGTCTTGATCTCATTTAGAAGTGGGACATAGTTTGCCTTATATAATTTCTCAAGCCTAGGGGTAATTTTTATCCCTAGATAATTTATTTCTGTTTTCTTCCATATAAAGGGAAATTCCCCTCTCAGGGCTAATTCTTCTTTCTTATTTATATTTAATATTTCTGATTTTTCCTGATTCATTTTAAAATGTGAGATATCCCCATATATTTTTAGTTCTTTTATTAGATTTGGCAGTGTGATTCTAGGGTTTGTTATATAACATAGGAGATCATCGGCGTATGCCGCAATTTTGAGTTCTTTCTCACCTATTTTTATCCCTTTTATATTCTTATTTCTCCTTATTCTTGCCAACAATGGTTCCAGCGATATAATAAATAGAAGGGGAGAGAGCGGGCACCCCTGTCTTGTACCATTCAACATTTTGAATAGCGGTGAAAGGGACCCATTGACTTTTACTCTTGCTGTGGGACAGTTATATAATACTCTTATTCTCTCTACCATCTTGGGACCAATCCCCAGGGTTTCCAGAGTTTTTATCATGAGCTCCCAATTCACTCTATCGAATGCTTTTTGTGCATCTATTGATAGAAAAAGTGCCAGCTCCCTCCCCCCTTTGAGACTATGTAGCATAAGCAGCGTTCTTATAGCATTACCTTCCCTATTTGGCACAAATCCTGTCTGGTCTTTATGTATCCACTCAGGTATAAGTTCTTTTAATCTTGTTGCCAGCACCTTTGCATATATTTTTGTATCATTATTCAAGAGGGCTATTGGCCTATAACTTGAACAAAGTGTTCCATCTTTCTTTTCCTTCGGGATCAGGGTAATATGGGCCACCAAGGAGTCCTCTCTTAGTGTCCCTCCTTCTCCTAGCTCTCTCATGTAATTATACATTTTAGGCACTAGCAACTCTTTAAACTTTTTATAATATCCCATCGTGAAGCCATCTGGGCCAGGGCTCTTGCCTATAGGTATTGTTTCTAAGGCTCGGGTTATCTCCTCTGTTGTTATGGGTGCTTCTAATTGCTGGAGGTTTTCTATGGATAGTCTAATTAGGTGTGCTTCTTCTATGTATGTTTACATTTCTTGTAATCTTCTCTCCTCTACCCTTTGTATTTTATTTCGCCTCACTGGATAAAGGTTTTCAAAGTATTTTTGGAATGTTCCTGCTATTCCCGTTGTTGAATGGATCATTTCTCCCTCCTTATTTCTAATTTTCCCAATAAAATTATTTGATTTTTTATTTTTTAATATTCTTGCTAAATGTTTTCCAGGTTTGTTTCACCATCTATATCTGTTTTTTGCTACTTTATTGAACATACAACTAGTTTCTTGTTCCATTAGCATTTTCAGCTTACCTCTCTTTAATAGTAATTGGTGCTGTATTTCCTCGTCCGTATTTTGTTTATGTCTTTGTTCTAATTTAAATATTTCCGAGGTCAAGTTCTTCATTTGATTACTTCTTTCTTTTTTTTTCCTTATCCCTATGGAGATCAATATTCCTCTTATGTACGCCTTATGCGCTTCCCAGTTCGTACTACTCATGATCCCTGGTGTCTCATTAAGCTGGAAATAACTTTGTAATGCCTTCTTTATTTCTACCTCCACCGTTTTATCCTGCAGTAGGTCTTCGTTCAACCTCCACCCACCTGTTCCTTCCCTAATCTCTCCCAGCTTAAGCTCCACCATCGTTGGAGCATGGTCTAATAATGTCTGTATCTCAATTTATGATCTTCCTACTGCTTCCAACATTCTATGTTCCACCATTATATAATCTAGTCTTGAATACGTCCCATGCACCGCGGAGTAGAAGGTATAATCATTTGTCTCTGAATGTTGAACTCTCCATACATCTATCAATTGATGTTGAAATAATTTTTTCTTTATCTTCTCTATTTGTCGTCCTCCAGTCAGAGGTGCACGCGACGTACTATCTCTCTGGTCCAAACTGAAATTAAAATCTCCTGCCAATATTACCCTACTTTTCTTGAATTCCTCCAGTTTCTTTAGTATTCCGATGAGATATCTTATGGGGTTTTTATTTGGACAATATACATTAGCTAGTGTATAATTTATTCCTGATACTGTCCCTTTCACGAATATATAGCTTCTTACGTTGTATGATAAGATTTTCACTTTATTTTCTATTAACATTGTCTGTCTCCCAGGGGTTTCATCGTCTTTCTCAATTTAAGGTGGTTCATCCATGCGGGTCTATCTTTTACCTGATATTTTGGGATCCTGGTGTACCCTTTCCCTCTCCCCCTTCCCCTCCCATCCCCCACCCCCTCCATCCCCCCTTTTCCCTCCATCCCTCCTACGGGAGTTCCCTTTAGGGGTTAACAATGGTTTCCCCTATAAGGTTGACCTACGTCTTGAGTAGTAATTTCTCCTCCCTTCTTGTCTATTGACCTTACTACTCCTCCTGTTTTGGGGTGGTGCCCCGGTCGGCGACTTACCCGAGCCACAGCGGCTAGACCCGTCCCCTCCAGATCATCATGGATCTGATCCCTTAGCCATCTTCATTCCCTTTGTTCCCTTTCCCCTTCCCCCACCCTACTCCTACATTAAACTTTATGTACCCTATATTCCTATAGTACAAAAATATTCAATGTCACTCCAATGTAGTTATTTTACTTTCCCTTCTCCCCTTTCCCTTTTTTCATCTGATACCATTTTTCTTCTTTTTGGGGATAACTCGCTCTCATAGAGGACCACCCCAGTATCTTCGGGACTTCAATCTCTAATTTGTCACAAAACTCCTGGAGATCTTCTGGGAATCTTAAATTTACCGAGTGACCATCTTTGGTACCTATCAGACATGCCGGATAGCCCCACGAATATTGTATATTTTGTTTGCGGCTTTGGCCTAGCTCCGGAGCGGTCGGCCATCTTGGTACACCCGGCGGTGGTGCGTGCTGACGTCATCACCCCATCTGCAACAACAGTGAGGTTTGTTGGACTGGCCATTAGCTGGCCATTAGGGGGCAGGGGCAATGCAATGTTACTGGCTATTATTACTATGTTGGGGGCAATGTTACTGGCTATTATTACTAATGTGGGGGCAATGTTACTGGCTATTATTATTAGTGTGGGGGCAATGTTGCACTGGAACAGTGATGGTGATGACGAGTGGGGGGCAATGGCGGACATTACAGTGATGAGTGGGGGCAATGGTGGACATTACGTGATGAGTGGGGGCAATGGTAAAATATTTTACTACATTATTTGGTTCAGAATCCTTTTTTTCTAGATTAAATTAGATTTTTTCTCCTTTAAAATTGGGTGCGTCTTATATTCCGGAGCGTCTTATACGGCGGAAAATACGGTATATCTCTTGGGAGGTCCATTGAGATTCCCTTTGGTCTTCTGATCCTATGTACTCTCTCTAACTTCATAGTGACATCAGTTGTAATGTCCGTTGTTTGCCCCTCCAAGAATGGATTGAAGGTCTCCCTAATTATTGCAGTTAGATCCTCCTTCTGTGTTGTTTCTGGGACCCCCTGTATTCTCAGGTTCTTCCTCTTGATCCGATTTTCTTGATCTTCTAATTTGTATGCTGTATTTCTTTGCACAATTTGCAGATCTTTGATTTCGCTCCTTAGGTCCTCTATATACTGTGCGTGCACTTCTAGTTGATTTTCTGCACTTTCAACTCGGTCCCCCAGGTAACCCAAATCCTCATGCAATGTTGCTATGTCTTGCTTAAGGGAGCTTTCTAATTTTGCAAACATATTTTCCATGTCAGATTTAGTGGGAAGCTGCTTTTGTATGTCTAATTCTGGGCCCCGGCCCGTTTCTCCTACCACGTTCCCTCCTGCTCCCAGTCCTTCTCCACTTATAGTGTCCCCATTCGGCGATCCACTAGTTTGTCTCCCTTTGCTGGGACCCTTTGTTGAATTTATTGCATTTGATCTGGTTGCTATCTGTTTTTTGGAGCTTGATGTATCCAGAGTCCCGCCCTGTGTCATATATTTCTTTATCGCCCCAGGGCTTGTACTGACTCTCGGTGACTTTGTCTGTGAATTTGTTTTAATTGTTTTCCCCTTCATTTTCTATCCTCTTCTTCCCCTCTCTCCTCCTTCTTCTCTTATTCTGTTCCTTTATTTCTGTTCCTCTTGTCTTCACCCCTTTGCTTATTGCACTCCCTCTGTCTTACACCTCCAGCAAAAAAAAAAAAAAACCCAAAGGGGGGGACTCCAACAACAGGTGGATTTGTATTGCAAAAAGTACACTAGTTTAAGTATACTAGTTTAAATGTCTATTCCTGCACCACTATTCAGCTTTTCAATTTTTGTAAGGTCAGCCGCCTGCACCGCACGAACCAATAACCTTTTATTGAAAATAAACAGCTTTCCTATAAATAGCTTAAGTACCCTTGAACAAGCAAAAAAAAAAGGGGAGATAGACAGACATGCCAGTTATTTTCACAGGGAGAGGGAGGGGACAGACAGGTAGACAGATAGACCGATTGTTGTGATAAATTTTAAATTTTTAAATGTCGCAGGGTTATCGCAGAGTTGTTTCGGAGAGCCTACACCACCATAAACAGCATATTCAAACAGTTTTAAAGAGGATTGATGACTTACCACAGCTGTGACCAGTTCGTGCACCCACTGACGGAGAGAGGGGATAGGCAAACATACCCCTTGTTGTTATCAGGATGTGTCTGAAGTTTTATCAGCCTGCATTCCTCTAATACTCCACCATATGTTTTGCCTCTGTTGTTCCCTCTGTTCTCTTCCCTCTCCAATCCTGCTTTTAACCTCCAGTCTGGCTGTCCGTCCGCCGCCTGCCCACAATCCAGCCCCCGTCGGAGGAGACAGTCCGAGCACGTGGCGTCCTGGTCAGAGCTCAAGGCATTGAGCATGTCACTGCTGGCACAGCCAATAGGGAATCAATGTCCGTGATTCAGGACATTGAACATGATACTACTGATATCACGTCCGGATCACATGACCGCTATTTCTGCCTCCTCGGATGAAGCAACAAGCTGGTAGGAGGCAGACGGCTGGGTGTACTTCCCTTTTAAGACACCGGAAGCTAAATAGCCTCATGATCCTGGCTAAAAGGTAAAAACAATGCCAACCAATCAGCGCACAACGTAAAAGGTACACACCCCCTCTACTATCCCAGCGGCAGCCCAGCGTCACTCCCTCTGATAGACAAGGCCAGCTTCACACAATAAGGGAAGGGAAGGGCCTTTCATACGTAACCATGGGAGCATGATATAACCACATCTTCCATAGTTAGTGTCACTAATGGCAATAGATCTATACTTATAAAAATATAAATAGTACTTCCGGTTCCGGCGCCGCATGGAGTAGCAGCTCTCCACGCTAGCTCCCGCTCCACAGCCTCCAAATCAGCCTAAAAAATCCGGCTACAAGCCCTCAGTGGCTATCAACCTAGTCACATCAACTCCCTCAGCCTCCTGCTGATCGTCCGGATGGAGCGCTATCTGGAAAAAGGCGGCCGGCGTGCCACGCTGGCCTCGCCGCAAATTGAGGCTGGGGATGCGGCCTTCGACCCCATCGCTCGTACGGGGCCGAACGTTCGTGAGGAACCTTCAATGGAGGTGAGTGAACACACCGCCTCTCCACCGATCGGTGGAACCGAAACGCACGAAAAAATCGCACTAGCGGTAGCAGCCATCCTAGCTCCCACGATCACCGCAACTGTGGAGAAGGCTATCCATGAAGGGATGCTAGCTTTCCAGAAGGAGCTAAGCGAGTAGAATCGCAGCAGTAGAGGAGGAAGTCTACCAACTTCAGGGCTCTGAACAAGCACAGCTCAAAACCAATCAATACATCCTCCAGAAACTTGATGATCTAGAAAACCGGTCAAGAAGGTGTAATCTGCGCTTCATAGGGGTGCCTGAATCCCTACAGCCTCAGGCCCTCATTGACTTTTGCGCAAAGCGAGTGCCAGAGACCTTGGGCATACGGGGACCCTGCACGGTGGAGAGAGCACACCGAATTGGATCCCTACAATCAAACCGAAACTCCCCCCGGACAATTATAGCTAAATACCTAAACTACGCCGACAAGGCAGATATACTGCAAAGATACAGGCAATCCCGCTCAATGGTTATCGACGGGCTCAAAATCTTAATCTTTGCGGACTATTCATTGGACGTATCGAAGAAACGGAAAGCATTCCAACAAGTATGCTCAAACCTTCACCAACGACAGATCAAGTTCACACTGGCCTTCCCAGCCACTCTTCGTCTCAAATCCCCCAGTGGGGAACAGCTTCAATTCCAGGATCCATTAGATGCCGAAAAAATATCTGCGCACCACGCTCTCCGACCGACCATCAGCCATGCCCACCAAGGCACCCCCCATAAACAGACTACCTGACCAACGCAGCCCAAGAAAGTATGCTCCTAAACGACTCAAAGCTGCTGGACCCACATTAGTGGAAGAATCCCGCTGACGAACACTCTTCCAAGCAAACCCTATAAGGGTAATCTCTTTTATGCACCCTCCCCTGACCTTCATAGTGCTTCGGGGTCATAGGTAGGCTCATTATCTCCAGCAGTAGACCCAACCTCTATTACTCCAGTTTTGTTTCTTTTTCTGAATTGATAATTGGTAAAAACAGTGATTATTCATGTCTAACAGGCTCTTTCCTCCCACAGGATTTAACCTGATGTTTAACTACTTTATTTTCCTTTTCTCTTCATGGGTCCCCCTGCTGAAGTGTCCTTGAAAACACAGCTCTGCTCCCCCATGCCGTCCATACACAGCTACCGCCAGGTTTCCTAATGCCTCTCCAAACCTCGACACCTGAGGCTGCTGGTAGGGAGCACACTCGGCCTGTGAACCCATGCGGAAAAAAGCGAAGCTATGTGAGTTTTCAGTTTGTCTTTATGTCACTGCAAATGTTATGAACTTTATGTTACCTCTCCCTCCCACCCACCCTCCTTGCCAACCCAACTGCCTACACGAACACGACTTAAAATATGCAATCACTAACATGTGCTACGATAAGCCCATCCGGCTTCTCCCCCTATATTCTACAGACAACCATTCACTACATATAACTCCAGCCCAAGCCCCACACACATTCAATCTTACATGAAGTGCATATCATGGAATGTAAAAGGCCTGAAATCTCCCGTTAAACGCATGAAAGTTCTGAGACATCTAAAAAGACTAAAAGCGGATATTGCCCTCCTCCAGGAAACCCACTTAACCAAACCTGACTTCCATCGACTAAAAAAATTATGGGTTGGAACGGTCTTAGGGTCAGATGCCATTGGCCGCAAAGCAGGGGTAATCATACTAATCCACAAAAATCTGCCATGTGAGGTGATATCGGTGGACTCGGACATTCCGGGTCGGCTGATATCGATCCACATTAGGTTGTATAATAAGGATATCAAAATTACCAACATCTACGCCCCTAACAACCCAGGTCCCACTTTCTTTAATAAACTAGCTCCCATTCTGACTACGAAACCCAACCTCCCCCACGTGATTGGGGGAGACTTCATGTTAGAAGACTGTGCTAAGGGTTAAGTCAGATGGGTGTGGTATCCTCTAATTCCAGGATGAGCAGCTCTATTTAAACTTCCTGCTTCCTGTAGCAAGTTGCTGTCTGATCCTATGTCCAACGAGTCTGTGTGTGTGATATGCGACATCTAGTCTGTCGTTGAACGATGTCCTTCGTCCTTCAAATTTATCTCGACGAGTAGGACCTTAATCTCCTATGGTGTGGGTAGACTGAATTGGGAATCGTGTCAGAAGATTGTACTTCAGAGGGGGTTAGTGCACCCCCTCCAACCCAAAGCATCAGTCTTACCCTCGATCAAATAATTTCTTTCACCCTGGACCCAACAATCCCCGCATCTACAACCATTAAAACTATAGGAATAATATGTTGGATTACACCTAGCTATAGTCGGCTGGGCCTTACAGGCTCAGGTGGCTATAGTGGAGTGTACCGTCTAAAAACACCTAATCATACTAATGGGGACGAAACGCCGGTTACCGT